>MU159834.1:92508-102995 GCA_015888305.1 Antheraea pernyi | reverse complement strand
TGCAAAGAACTCCAGAACTATTGAAAAGAAGCCCAGAACTCCCTTCAGAACTCCTCTGTCACGACCTTTGTATGCTGCGTGAAGTTGGCACCCCCATATCTCTTATGCCCTTATAGGGTCTTTATATGCAGAACTATTTTCCTAAATTTCAGGAACTCCAGAACTATTGATTTGAATATCAGAACTCATTTTTGTTTCACGATTCCGATATTTTTGTATGCCAACTTCACAGACATTCAAATCATACATCATATCTTCGGGAGTAACTTAGTCTGCGTTTCGTTAAAATCGGTCCATTCTATCATAAGTTACTGTAATTTGAACATCGGCTTGAATTAAGTACGAGAGAAGAGTATTTTTTTATTTTTTTGTGTCATGTAATCTTTCACTAATTTGGCTGAACGCGCTAATCTCAATCACGCTTAGGAACTACTGATCCGATTTGAAAAGTTCTTTCAGTTTTAGATAGCTCATTTATCAAGGAAGGCTATAGACTATCATCACGCTAAGACCAAAAGGAGCGGAGCACCAATAAAGGATGTTTCAAAGTCGGGGTTTTTTTCCTTTTGAGAGCTTCCGCTGCGTATTAGCGTCAGCCCAAAGTAACTATTCCACGCGGACGAAGTCGCGGGCAGAAGCTAGTAATATAATGTAATTATTATATTACTAAGATATTCAACTATATTCTATATTAAAATAAATATAATATAATAAGATAAAAGCTAATAGATGAGAGACTAGGATTCCGCCAAAGTCTGTAGTAAGGGTTACGACAAGAAGAGAACATAAGCCACCTCACCAGTCAACAGAACTATCTTATTCCCATAAAACAAGTCTTTGAACTTGTCGCCGTGTTTTTCCTTCTCTTGTAAGTTCACCATAGTTTTATGGATCATGTGGCCAGTTCGCTTCATTTCAACGATCTCTGCCAACGCTCGTTGCGCGTGTAACACTCCCGAATTGTAGTGTTCCCCTGTGTAGTCCTGGCTGTTGAAACTGGCGGCTTTGGAGACCAGGAGAATGATGAGACCGACTGACTGAAGGTTACTTTTCGATCCAATCAAGAGATTTTTAGCTGACTTAAGGAGGGGATGGTTCGTACCCACCTGAGGAACAGGGAAGTCAATTTTTAAGCTTTTAGAAACGATTTTAGGGCCATTATACACTTGCCTATAAATGGCGTATCAGGTGCTGGTAAGCCGGCATGCCGGTTACTGGCATTACATGAAGCCGCAATACACATGCCTGTGGGCGACATACCCGTTTCTAGCATTATGCTTCTTCATGCTAGTGACGTGCCTCCCTACTTCCCCGCGAGTACAAAAATTCAAACGAGCTACGATCTCCTGGTATGTTTTATACTGGCATGCGAGCTACGGGCAGAATCTCGATACACATGCCAGTAGCTTGTTCTTACCAGTAACAAGCATGTGTATTCAGAGCTTTAAACAAAGGTACTCTACTGGCAGACAATCAACGATTTTATGATCAAGAAAAATTGGTTGAAAAAGTATAAGGAGATTAGATGTAAAATGTATATTGAATTGACACACCAGTTTTCTTAAATGAATAGCGGTATTTGCTATCTCATCGTTAAACAGCCAACGAAGGTTGAGGAAAGAGGTAGGATAGCCTACTATCTGCTCAGCCTCTGATATCACATCGCGCCAGTCCAGCACTTCCCGCCGTCCGAGGCCCAGACCGCTTCCATTCGAGTACTGCCTAATTCTGAAATGTATTGCTCAAACAATCACCTAGGCGTATGAGAACTATAAAACCTAAGTCACATAATGGAAGTGTTGTGAATTAAAAAGACATGACATTCGTAGAGTTAAATTAAAAATAAACTACAATCTTTCGTGGTCAATTCGGTGCTCCGAAGCTTTAGATAGTGAATGTACTTTCGGTGCAAACATCATCCGTGACAATTGAAATAGTTGTTTTGTTTTCATAATGGACATTATAAAAAAATAGAGGAAGGTAATAGATAAGGTTGAAAATTGTGACAGACTTTTAATAGTCACATGTCATAATCTTCTGTCAGTTTTTTAGCTTTAACAGGCATACATTTTATAATGAGTTAGAATCCTTCCCAAACTTTTTGAACGTTGTGAATATAATTTTGCAGAAAACAAATGTGTGAGTTTTTGGCGGCATCCTAGTTTGTCATGTAGCTGATTTATATATTTTATTCATAATTTTGTGTCTATATTTTGTAATATTGGTGGTATTTTACGTAAGTTCGGTTATTTTACACAAGAGAAGTGGATGTGAAATAATATCACGGAGCATTAATTCTGAGATGCCACAAAAACTCAATTGAAAGTTCTAACAAGGGAGCCACCATCTTGTTAGAACATTGAAATTATCCCAAGACACGTGTGATATATTACATACAGGACAATGGCAGTAATAATCTAGAACATTGGTTGTCAAAAATAAAATAAGGGACAGAATTACGTATTACGTTATATGTATAACATCGAAATAAACTTTGTTTTGTATTACACTTTTACACGTAAAAGCGAACTGAACTCTATATTCAAAGCGCCCAAAACGATTGACTAGCACTATATTCACCTCAATGTATTTTGAGTCTTTGTTATATGGCGCTGTTTAATTTTAGATTTTTTTTATTTATTATCAAGGCAAGACAACGTCCGCCCGGCCCGCTAGTGTATTACTAAATATTGTATCTACGGGGCTTTTTCGCCATATACATGGTGGTTGCGACCCAGCCAGGCTATAAACTCTACCACCCCGCTTTCGCCATTGCCTCGTTCGTTATTCAGCAGGGTGCACCACGTGCAGATGAGGTTGGCTTGGGTATCTCAAGTCTTAGATGTTATTCGACACCCCTTACACCTGGTAAGTGATCACAGCCGTCTATGGACACCTGCGACACGAAGGAAATCACAGATGCGTTGCTGGCCCTTGAGAAAGGAGTAGGTCCGAAAACGCCGCTACTGGGGTTCATTCCAGAGAACCGAATAAGAACGTTTGGGACTCTGTACATTAACGCGCGTTAGAAAAAACGCCCGTCTGCGCGGTATTATTAACCATTAAACGTTCATTATAATCGCGAAGCTCCACAGTCCGCACCCCGCTGTGAATTTGATTAAAAACATATAGATTCAATATAAATTTTATGGCAAATTTAATTCTTTTACAGTTACGTCGATCTAGTTATTTTCACAGATTTTATTTCAATTAACATACATAAAGTCATATATCAAACGAGTAATAAATCTAGCTATTGCAGTAAAATATGAAAGATAAATTCGAAACCTAATATTTTATTAGTGTTTTTTACATTAAGAAGATGTAATAATATAAAAAAAACAGGGTTTGTCTTAAAGAGACACGACAGAAGTTAAATGTTTATGCATATGTTATGAAACATTTTAATTAAAAAAATACAACAAAAAACTAACGCCTTGGGGCGTTCCCAGACGATCACCCATCCAAGTACTGACTGCGGCCAATGTTTCTTGTTTCCACACTCTACCCTACACAGTGTTTACCCCACCGCTTTTCGCCACACAAAAAGGTTGCGGATATGAATTTCAAACCATTCCCATAAACAATTCCATTTCAAAATATTTGCCTCTTAATCTCTTACTTTCCTACTGGACCATTGTGATTACCCATGAAATATTCTTACTGTGAATTCCCAAATCATGCCTTTCAAAAAATTGATTTTAACCGCGCTTAATTTTTTTTATACTATCGGTAGCAAACTATGATGGTTTTTTTTTATCGTAGCACGGCAAAATGATTGCACTGTGCCTGATGGTAAGCACAGTACAATCCAAAAACAATGGCGAACACCGAGTGACACACTATCCATCGCCGGTCGCCGCTGTCATGCCGACCTGCAAAAAGCTGGATATGCACAGGCTGATCTCGAAACGCGACCCGCAAAGCGAATCACTATGACGGGCTTTTTCGCCATATACATGGTGGTTGCGACCCAGCCAGGCTATAAACTCTACCACCCCGCTTTCGCCATTGCCTCGTTCGTTATTCAGCAGGGTGCACCACGTGCAGATGAGGTTGGCTTGGGTATCTCAAGTCTTAGATGTTATTCGACACCCCTTACACCTGGTAAGTGATCACAGCCGTCTATGGACACCTGCGACACGAAGGAAATCACAGATGCGTTGCTGGCCCTTGAGAAAGGAGTAGGTCCGAAAACGCCGCTACTGGGGTTCATTCCAGAGAACCGAATAAGAACGTTTGGGACTCTGTACATTAACGCGCGTTAGAAAAAACGCCCGTCTGCGCGGTATTATTAACCATTAAACGTTCATTATAATCGCGAAGCTCCACAGTCCGCACCCCGCTGTGAATTTGATTAAAAACATATAGATTATAGGTAAATCCATAAAGATCTGCGCGGTATTATTAACCATTAAACGTTCATTATAATCGCGAAGCTCCACAGTCCGCACCCCGCTGTGAATTTGATTAAAAACATATAGATTATAGGTAAATCCATAAAGATTATTATTATCCATAAGATAAAAACCGGTTTTGAATGGAATGATCGTCGATTACTTAAAATGACTTTGAATTCACTATTACATTTCGTAAAGGTGAATCATGTATATATGGATAAAATTAAAGAGGTGTGCCGTTGTGCGTTCATGCAAAAGCTACTAGATTGATTTTGATGATGATTTATTAGTTACGCTTCTTAGGCCCTTAGTCCTTATTAAAAAAAAAAAGTTGTGTGTAGTTCAGACGTGCTAGAATTGAAACTTAGTATTCTGGTTAATTTTTAAAGGGATTGAAATGAATACATTATGGAGTTGGTAAGCATTAGTTTTCGGCATTATTTTGTCATATTTTAATATACATTAACAATGTTAACAATACGCAACATAGAATTATTATTAAAAGTGCGCGATAGTAACTACTATCTAACAGAAAATAATGTACTTTACCTAGATTTCAAATTTCTCTCTCTCTCTCTCCCTCCCTCTCTTTGTATATATTTCGAATACATTAAGAATATACTGTTAGCACCCTCTGTACTACTATTGACTATAGCGGGGTTGTTACTAATGACCTGTTACGCCATTGGTCGAAAGTTATTAAGTCGTGGTTTGACTGAATGCTATAAAAGGCGAGTCATTGGGGACATTCTCGCTCAGACAGTTGAGCTATTCACGTATACGGTACGAACGTTGTTTTATGGTAACTATGTTCAGTATATCTGTATCAGCTAACGTTGTATTTGATTGGTGGACTGAACCTGACATGTCCCGACATGTCGGAGGAGCTGGTCTCGACTTGACCTGACATTTCGAAGGAGCTAGCCTATGAAGGGCGTGGCAAAACGTGACCGTGGGTCATTCTCGTGTGGAGCGTCGGCCCAACCATATCGAGTGTGGTATACGAGTATACCTGTGTTCAGGATGTTGTTGAATGAGCTGCTCGAAGTTACAACGTTTTTATTGTTATTTTCTGATTGAAAATTACTAACAATACTATCTCATTCTGTCACAGTTTAAAACCTACATATGTATACATTTATAGCTATTCCTTTCTCGTTACACATTTTCATTTAATTAAATCTAATTCACACCGTCCCAAAAGGAGTTTCTATTCAAAAATATCACGATATCTTCATTTAATATAAAGTTTTAAAAAACTATTATTTTCCTTCAGCGATGTATGAAGTAGGGTGAGCGGTGTAGCGCGCATGTTCAGGATAGAGGAGGTAAACGGATAACATTGTTAACAAAGAAATGTTGTAAGCAAAGTATATGTTCTTGCTTTCTTATAATAAACATCTCATACTGGTGTCGCGGGTGTCAGCTAGTCAACTAATTGAAAATAAAGTTTTATTTCAATACTCGACTCATGTGAAAACTGGTTTCGTTGTTTCATTGTAATTAAGTATCTTATCTGGAATTATTATTGGTTGTATTTCATTTTTTGTTTTAATTTTATCATTACTACTTGACCGCTATGGAACAGTTTAATGATACAGGCTGAATGTTTAGACAGTAGCAATATTTATAGAGGATACTCTGCACTCGACTCTCGTTCTAAATCAATTAAAAAAATAGGTGCTTAATATTTGACCTAATTGTCTAGAAAATACGAAACTTATACACAATCCTCTACGCGTCTATGTTAAAGCATGTCAATGGCCTTCGGGTGATTTCACTTTCCCTTAAAAGTCAGGAACAAAACAAAAGGGTTTATTATCCGTTGTATGATCGAAAGTTATTAACTCCGGGTCGCCCACTGTAGCTTTCTGCACCGGTCATTGCACCTAGGTTTATTACGATAATGTTTATACTTTTAACAGTCTTAGAACAAACTTTAACTTAGGTTTTCTTGGTTGTTTATTAGTATTTGTTTTGATATTATTATTTTATTTGTTAAATGTGACTATGAAGTGTCATATCCTAGAATACTGCGAGTGTTTAACCTTTCACCTGGTATATAGATACTAGTCTGAAAATTGTCTATACTTAATTTTTCGTATATTTAACATTTTCGTAGACTAGGTTGAAACAATAGTTAGTTCAACTTTGTAATTTGTTCTAGGTACACTAAGAATTCGCATACTTCTTAGGATAGACATACATTCTGCGACATCCGAGTGTGTTACCTCCACCCTCGCACAGGATTCTAATCCACATATATAGCGCTTTGCACACTGACCTTTTTCAAGTTAACAGTTAGCATCATAAATATACGTATTCTAAACTATATAATTGCAAGCAGTTGAGAATAATTATTAATTATATACGAAATTTAAAAACAGGAATTGTTGCCTCAATTAAAAAGAAATGTGTACGGTATAATCGATTTCAAAGATTAATAAGTATCTAAAGACGCTTAAAAAGCTGCAATACTTTCATATAAACTTGTATACCAGATGGAATCAATTGGAACCTGTTCATTTTGACCAGTGTTGCCAGACTATTTTTCCTAAACCGTTCGTATTTAAAGGGAAAAATTAAAAAGGTCTGAATCGCCCTCGAGTACTTGTGGGTCTAAAGACGTACCAATGCTAATCAGTTTTCCTTTTTTTTGTACGATAATTAACCCCGATTTTGTATCATTCTTTATTGGTGTTCCGCTCCTATTGGTTTTAGCTTGATGATATATAACCTCCAAATCTGACCAGTAGCTCCCGAGATTAGCACGTTCAACCAAACAAGATCTCCAGCTTTATAATATTAGTATAGATTTAACGTTTAGACAACATGGTGGCTCCCTTATTAGAACTCTCCGTTCCGTTTTTTACATTTAATAATGAATGTGAACATATATTAGTCTGTGGTCAAGCCGTCGCGTCGTAGCAGTTATATTTAATACGTACATCAGGAGATCAAAAATTAAAGATGTATTTTTACAACCTCGTTTGTGACGTTATGGTTGAAAATATTAAAAAAAAAATCGAGTCAGAGGCAGACTGCCCACAGATGTGAAAACACACAATGAAATAACTATAATATATCTATTAATTAATTATTTAATAATGAATTATTTAAATTTCATAATTTGTAAAATTAACGTTATTTCACATCTATTGACACTCGAAGCAAGAATTATATTACTTCAAAAACACAATGATCAATTTATTAAATTGCATGTGTGAGCACATCCCACGCCTATGTTTACCGCTGCGGCCCCATGCCGCGGCCGCCCGGTGGCACCGGCCGCTACTCCTGCGCAACATACCTACTTATGCCAAGTTTTATCGTTGCTATTAAACGCTTATTTATCGACAGTACAAATCTCTACCTATAGTCGCAACGATCTTCTTCCATACATACAATAATAATGTAAATCTAACGTGTACGCAGGTACTTTTTAGACTTTTGTAAAAAAATTGTTGCAGATTTCTTGGAGTACCTAAGTAACAAAATACATTTCAATAAATCTTAGAATATCTGTCTGTTTATTTGAATACGCATCACTGCTAAAACACTGCGTTCACAATAATCATAAAGCATAATTACCTTCGAGTAACATTTAGTCTTTGTTTCATCAAAATCGGTTCAGTCTATCAAAAGTTATTGTACTTTTAATGACGACGCGACTTAAATACGAGAGAAAAGTAGACAAGTAAATGGATACATTCAGATGGCTTTATTTAATCATTGATTTTTTTAATAAGGCTTCACGCGGACGAAGTCGCTGGCACAGCTACTCTGAAAGAAAGCAGACAATGAGCCAAAATTTTCGGTTAAGGAAATCATCCTGATGAAATCATAGTACGGTGGTAGTTTTATTTTATATTCGTATTAAATATTCGTATATTATCATAGTTAAATCAATGCGCACTTTCGTTTTGAAATCTTGTATTATAATATCATTATTTATTACCTATGTAGCTTAGAGAGAACACAATTTTAATATTAAAATTGAGCTTGTTCGATTTACGAGCGCGCAGACCAGTAGGCGCCCGGCCACACCCACCTATTATCTTTTGAGTTACCTATTGCTTTTTTTCGAATTACAAAGTTTTAAACGGCGAGTCGATCGATGGCAATTAAAATGGTGTAAATTAAAGAATAAATAAGTTTGGTTACAATCCAGTATATTTTGACATTCATATCAAATGTTCTATTAAATTTTGTACGTAGTGGAGCGGCTTTGTTGCATGCAGTATTTATTAACTTACCAACCTTTTTAAAGCTCTATTTCTAATGATCAGCAGTATCACAGACAAATAATACATAGAAGTTTTTGGCGGGACTTATCTGACATGTAGTAAACTTTATATTTTATTGATAATCTTGTGTTCTTTGGATCTATGTTTGTAACATTGGTGGGTATTACATAATATAATTCGGTTATTGTGCAAGTGAAGTCGAGGTGAAATAATACCCGATAATTCTCAAATGCCACAAAAACTCTCTAGAAAGTTCTAGCAAGGGGCCACCATCTTCTTTAAACATTGAATTAATCTCAAGGTACTTTTACTATCGTTTATTAGATACCTACTTGACAATGGCAGTAGTAATCTAGAAGATAGATAGCTAAAAAAGACATACTTAATTGTTGTCATCTCGTATTAAAACATGTAAGTGCCATAATTGCTTAATTTGTTATAGATGCATAATATAAATAAATTACATACATGGTACATTATTTTTTACTTAGTTACCATTCTTGGAGTTAAAAATCTATTGGATAAATTATGTTTATATTCGGGCGAGTACACTACTCCAGATTTCATTTGTATTTGAGTTGATAATTCAAATAGTTAATATAATAAATACATTAGCAGGTAACGACTCTGAAACATTTATTTTTAGTGAAATTACTCTAACCTTATTTAACAATGTTGGAAAAAAACTAACACCGAGGTCAATGACCATGCTGAATTATTGACAAGAAAACTTCCATATTTAATTATTATTAACCTTTAATAATATTACAGATAGGCAACACATAAAAAACAAAAGACAACATCAACATCGATTTGAAGATGCTCCATGAAGGAGCGAAACACGTGTAATCGATTGTGGTCATTACACGTTAATCTGCAACATATTTTGCTTCTCTATGTATTTTTTACATTCTACAGTTACATAGAGTGTCAACGATGTCAGTTTCAACTGTCAAGCAATGGCGCGTTTTTAAATTCTTTTTTTATAGTTAGTAATATTTGGCACTGTTTACTATTAGTTTCAGATTTAACTTTTTCAGATACATCTCGGTCAAATAAAATGAAACGTTTTTTGTTGCAGTGAGACGTGGTAGCGGCCAATTAATTCCATTCAATTATAGAATAATCATTGTATAAGTAATACCATGATCTCCTTACCATAATAAACAATACTAACTGTAAACATTTACCGACGTACAACTCTCATTATACACACCTAATATAAATATAAATATTAAATTATACTTATATCGATACAGGTCGTTTCTTTGACTTGCATGGGTACAATTAGTGACGTCAGAAGTATTTAAATCAGTTAGAACTATTTTTTAACTCTTTGACGTTTACAGTTCAATAGAATCATAGAGGTTACGTAAGAATTGTCACATAAACGACTTGTTTTTCGTTACGCGTAATTATTTAATCTGTGTTCTCTTCTAAATACATCAATCGGAATGATACTGTAAAGTGCAATTATACTGTACATTAAATGTTCAACGTAACTAAAATATTTATTTGGATAAGGCTTAAAATCCTGTATGTATCAGACTAGCATCGTTAATAATGGTTTTTTTTAAGTAATCCGTAAAAGACAAAAATAATTACTATGAGTTGCGTATACATAATATAGAATATACAGTACATAACAAGTACTATATAGAATATACAAGAAAAACTTAACAATGTGAAAATCCGTTGGACAGTTTAGAAAAAGTAAGGCCACACATAGATGTATAAAGAAAAATTGAGCCGCCACGGGACGCCTGGCAGATGTGACACACATGTGTAACGTAGTAAACAATACTGTATACACTATAGGTATGCGAGCTCAGTGCGGCAA
>MU159834.1:79357-91881 GCA_015888305.1 Antheraea pernyi | reverse complement strand
ACAACACTAAATCTGCCTACTATAAAAAGGAACGACTAACGCTATCAAAAACCACTTCGTTATGTAAAAACGAGATAGTTTTGTTACCATGGTTACATAGAAACCCGCGACTGTCCCAATTAGCAACGCGTTTGGCTGACGATAGGAATCAAGTTGGCGGCGGCGACTGGCAGGCAAGTCAACTCACCGTAATAAACAAAAATAATGCCCAGTGAATAATTGAATGCGCTCCTTTGCATCTCCAGAAGCCGCTACTGAAGTCTGAATATAAAGAAATGTTAAAAAGTACAACAAAATTTTCTATGTTCGAGGCACACTGAGTGCAGATTTCATATTCATAAGAAGATCTAACTACTTTTTGAAGTAAAACTTCTTTACGCACGCTTGTCTTGGGGAGTAAGCTTGTGAATGCGTGACGAGAGCGTTACGAAAAGTGTGACCGGGTGACGCGAACGGAAGTATAGAGGGAGATATAAGTTAGTGAAGATAGAAAGAGAGAGAATTACAATTCGTGTTATTAATGAAAACCCATAATAAATTTAAATAATTGTAGTAAATTAATATATGTATATACATGTATATATTATACATATATAAACATACATACATTTACATATAGATGGAGCTAAAGAACTGTTAGTACAGTCTTGTGGTCTACAGCACACTTGTTTGTCTTTTTTTTACAGTCGGTTTCAATAATCTCTATTAGTTGTTTATTCGAAACACCAACAAGATCTACACTAGGTAAGTCCAATACATACATTTAGAAAGGATTATTCTATATAAGTGCAATTTTAATTATAGGTATTTATTACTTATTACACGGTAGAGCAAATGTACGATTCTACTTTTCTTTTTTATATAAGTACTTACCTGAATCTAGTCTTATAGTAGATGTTACATTAAAGACAACTTCGCCAGAGAAATGAGGAAACTGAAGGGTGGCAGGACGTGTAAAGCATCCGACTTGAGTGTTACCGCTTGTCTATAATAACGGTGGGCTCCATACGATCACTTTATCACGGGTTTTTATTAGTATTGTTACGCTGATTCAGAAGAGTACAGTTTATGCTTGATTTGATTAATCTTTCAACTGACTGTTAACACTAACACTTTTTATTATGTAATGTAGGTACGATGAAAATAAATGGTACTATCCAAAGTTATTGTAAGGAATAACAGTAATCACTTAGGGTATCGTTATATTCTAAATTATGACTCAGAATCTCTAACCGTGGCTTATTAAAAATATTTTGTATATACAATAAAATCGTTAGTTTTCTGTTATAGAACGTATGACACTTGGAAGCTACTGAACCACTTTCAATGTAATTTTCATTTTAATTTAGGACTAACCCGAGGATGCACCGAAGCTACCTTTTCTATAAACATTAAGGAGTTCTGATAATAATAAATCAAATGATACACAATAAAAAAGGCCTTTTAAACTAGATTAAACATATAGTTCTAATGGTACACCAAACGCATTCTCTCGCAAATAAAATTACGAGCATCACATCTAGTGCTTAATAAAAAAGAAACATCGTCGCGTAAAGCAGACTTCGAATAAAATATGTCAACAAGATTGCCAAAACGATTCAGAGATAAATCGTTTTATGTCGGTTCATGAGTTACATAAATTGATAAACTTATCCAGTCATATACACCACTACTTTTGTCAATTTAAAATGGACTAGAACTGTACTTTTCTTCACCGACTTTATTGATATTTAAAAAAACTAATACACTTTGAATTTTACTAAAATACTCTCACATCCATTATCATGTACTAGGTGTCCCACGAACCTATCAGCAGCATCGCATTCCCGCCAAAAAAACAACAAGATGGCCGATCGACGCGATCTCAGATGCAAATGGCGGTCGCAAAAGCGCCGCCGGCACATTTAACTGTCGCGAAGTCCACTGATGTTGATTCCCTCAAGTGGAATCATTTTTGCTCTATTTACCGGTACGTTCATTGTACGTGTTACGATTGTCCTCGAATAGGAGAATCGTTTAAATGATTTGAAATGTTTTGTGAGCATAATGGGCACTTTAATGCGTCTGTTCGTCCCTTAAATGGAAATGAAAATGATAAGACAACTGCAGAGCTATTTCTTTACCACGGAAATTGCTTTGATGTATCTAAGTAAATCAGCCAGACTCATAGAATTACTCATTTGAAACAATGTATATTTCAGAGGTAGACAACTACATTAAGAATATTTAAAATTTAATTTTTGCTTTTGAAAAACTCTTTCGCTTTAAAGCGGTCAAAAAGTTTGGCGAGGACTTAAATCACACCGTAAGAATTTTTCAGGAAAAAATAAAAGTGTCAAATAAATAAATCAAAAATAAACAAATTTTGAAAAGCTGTTTTATGCTTACTATAATTATCGAATTCTATAAAAGTGTCAAATAAATAAATTACAAATAAACAAATTTTGAAAAGCTGTTTTAAGCTAAATATTATTATCGAATTCTAAGATTGCGATAGCGATTAATATACGTAATGAATAAAGAATAATAATAAGCCGATGTGTGCCGTTCACCTTTGAGCTAGTTATCAAGTAAAATCGGCTGAGTGTCTTAAGCGCTCGCCTTAGTAGTCCGGTGAAGCTGCTAAGACCTTGCTAGGTCACTAACATAGTCAGTTCGAAAAAAATAAAATAATAATAAATAAAAACCGAAATAACTAGTTTATCTTATGTTTAAGCAAGAAACAGGATATGATGTTATAATATCAGTGGAACAAAACATTCATATTAATCATACTTAAACAATATTCTTGATCAATAAACTAAAAATATTTTATTATGATATTATTTGGTAACAGTATCATGTTTAATATCATTTTGGTACGTAGGTTTATGCTTCATCATTTTCTTAAGAATTATCTTAAACATTTGCGAGGTTGACCAACTAAATATTTTTCTTAAAATTAAATACGTCCATCTAAAATATTAATTTCTATACTATCTATCTAAACTGATACTATAACGCAGAAGAGTTTGTTTGCTTGAAAACGCTAATCTCAATAACTACTGGTCTGATTTGAAAAAATCATTACGCTAAGACCAATAGGAGCGAAGCACCAATGAAGAACGTTTCAAAATCGTTTTTTCCCTTTTGGAAGCTCCCGTTGCGTGTTAACGTTAGTCCCAAGTAACTACGCGCGGTAACCACGCGGACGAAGTCGCGGCTAGTAGATAGTTTTAAATATAATTTGTATTTTGTATCAAGAAGTCTTTAAAAAGTTTTCCCTTAAACACTGAATGCATAATTTTAACATCCACGTGTGCACCATACCTATCCTTTTCTGCGTAATGTGTATTTTTCTTTGGAACGTATAAAATGTGTTAATGTATCTTTTGGTCATTTAGGTTAGGTTAGGTTGGGCCATAGTAATGAATACAAAAACAACCTATATCTATATGTAATACTAAGTGTTTGCACATTTTAGATTTTTTAGAACAAATTGTTGCAGGTGTCTTGGAATTAGTAATAGAATACCTTTCAATCATTTTCAGAAATGTCTGTCTATTGATGCTGTTTGTTTGAACACGCATCACTGTTAAAGTACTGCGTTCACGATAAAACCTCACCAAGAAAATCATATCGTCGAGTAACATTTAGTTTTAGTTTCATTAAAATCCGTTCACTCTATCAAAAGTTATTGTAATTTGAATAACGACGTGAGTTACGTACGAGAGAAAAGTACCTACATAAGTAAATGGACTTGGTACATGCAGATGAATTTATGAGTAACTGCATTTTTTTACATTAGGTTCCACGCGGACGGAGTCGCGGGCACTGATAGTAAGTCATTTTTTTTATGTCATAGGTGGCAAATGAACAAGTGGGTCACCTGATGTTACGTGATCACCACCGTCCATGGACACTAACACCAGAGGAGTCGCAAGTGCGTTGCAACCCTAGGGGGTAAGGGTTAGGGGCAGGAGAGGGAGAGGAGAGGGGAAGGGAGGTAGGCCTCCGGCGCTCTCACTGACCGAACGAAACGCAACAATGCAAGCATTGTTACTTCACGTCAGTTTTCTGTGAGAGGGTGGTACTACCCCGGGCGAGCCGACCCGTCATATGACGTATAATGTTTTAGCACTGTATGGTTATTACAGACCCTAAAATCGTTTAAAGATTATTTACTCACATTTTTACTAGAAAATGCGTCTACTTTTAAGGAAGCGCTCACAGAAAATAATTTTGTGTGTAGTTCACATACGGTAGAAGTAAAATTTTATATTCTGATTAATTTTTAAGAGAATGAGATGAAGGTGGTAAGCATCGGTTTTAGGTATTACGTGATAATATTTTAATATATATTAACAATGTATATGTATATACAGAACACAGACTACATTTTAATAATAAATATATACATGTTAAAAAGATGTACCCGATCAAGTTTCTTGCCGGATCTTCTTGATGACTCGGTTGTATGGTAGTTTTGACGATCATAAGCGCCTTATCAGGGCCTAAACTGAATAATTTATTTTTGATTTGATTTACGTTTCACTACGTTTACAGCTATCTCGTTTTCGTTACACATTTTCATTTTATAAAATCTAATTCACACCGTCCCAAAAGCCGTTTCACTTCCCGTAAAATCCCGATTCAATTATGTTTGAGTCTTAACATTAGCTTACTATTTTTGTCATTATTTTAACACAATTGAATAAAACGGTACACAATATTAAGGTTTGCAGAACGTAATAAGAAAATAATTCACTCAAGTTCTGCCGATTAAATAAAGTGACACTTGCTTGAGAAATAGCGCCTAAATGATGTTTCAACTTCGAGAAATGGCTGTAAACATATTATTCAATAGATACATTCATACATCTTGTTAAACTAATGGTCGACGAATCGCTTAGAGGCCAAATTATCTAATAGATATAAGCTGATCTCATAGTGCCTTGTTATAATATATAAAACCTGTGAGATTTGATTACAGGAAAAAACACCCTGATTTGAAACATTCTTCTTTTGTGACTCGCTCTTATTAGTCTTAGAGTGATGATATATAAGCATATATATACCTTTCTTTGATAAATGAGCTATCTAACACAGAAACAATTTTTCAAATCAGACCAGTAGTTCCTCAGAGTAGTTTTCTCGAACTGACTACGCTATTGACCCTGCAGGGTCTTCACAGCTTCACCGGACTACGAAAAAAAACATTATTTATTATTAAACATTAGTATAGATTTAGTGTGCACGTGCCAATAAGGGACGAAATAAAACAAGTAATGGAGTTTTGGCGGGATTTTGGAATATCATTTAGTGGTTTTTATATTTTTTTCATAATCTTGTGTTATTTGACCTTATATTATTAATTTGTAATATTGGTGATGTTTTACGTAATATAGTTTGGTTATTGTGTAAAAGTGAAACAGATGGAAAATAATACCAATTCTAACTTGCCACAAACACTCCCTGGAAAGTTCTAACAAGGGGTCACCATCTTGTTAGAACATTGAATTAATTACAACAAATTTGTAATAATATTGCTACTCGTCAATGGCAGTAATCAATAATCTACTAGAAGATTGGTTGCCAAAAAAAAACTAGAAAAAAAACAATGGTCTAAAGTTGGATAGTTTTCTGTTACATAAAAATGGCAATATAATAAGCAAACCATAATCTTCAAGAACTTCGTTTTTAACCGGAACGAAGAATTGCTAAAAGAGCCCATCAGGCTTCGTAACTATAATAATAATCATAAATACAGTGCTACAACAAAATAATCCCAAGGAGGGTTGATGTCAGGCAGGCGGCCGATCGTAAAAATTAGGCCAAATCATATACCACAATATGACAAACATGTTGTACCGACCATGTTGTACTTATGTGGGATAAGGGTAAGAAGAAGAATGAATTTAGAAAATATAAATTTTATTCAATAATATTGGAATATTTATTAACAATATCCCTGTAGAAGGCGAAGATGAGATCACTAGCGGACCGGCATCTCTCTAAAGCTTCTTTGTATGCGTCTTCGCTGAAACTGCCCTCTGTGAATGCTGAAAAAAATAAATGTTTAGTCAAATAAATCTCAACATCAATTCAGGGGAAGATTACCGGCAATTTTTTTTATTAGACTAAAAATTCTTCTAATAATTTTGTACGTTGTATTACCCGTTAGGTTTTAAAAACCGCTGAATTTAGAAGGGAAGGTTACAGTATATATTTAACTAGGGTGCTTTTTTTTAATCAATTATTTGGTATTTCGGTCTCGACGCCAAATTTTGTTGGAAATATATATAAAAAATAGCAGCTCTTAAGTACGCTCCCAGTGCTTGAAATTTCCCATTTAAAATACACGTAAACTTGGATTTTTTTTTAAATGTTTAATAACTCGGCAACACTTAGTGCTATCATATCGTTCGAACCCAATAAATTACCCAGGATTGAGCACTCTACAATAGTGCCTAACTGAACTGTAACTCACACCAGTGAGGTAGTACAGTTCACTAAAGTCAAATTTTATAGACATTTCTAGTTTTTATTATTATTATTTCATTAATGGCTGAATCTACAGGAACAATGTTTAAAAATGTTAAGCAGACATTTGTAGGAAATTTAGTTTTCTACAAAAAAAGTCTTAAAACAACGGTCTAAAATCGATATTTGATTGAAGAAGGCATTACTTTGCTGAAATCTATCATTAAACTTCGGTTACTATTAGAGGTAAGATAAGAGGAAGCACAGCCATTGTATCGCGCCACGATACTGCCCACAGGAAGTACAATCGTAGTAATGCCTAGTGCTGCCACCGGAAGTGCCACCATAGCTAAACCAAGCCATGCAACTAACCCTTCCCCATATTTACATAAATCATAATATATATAAATTAGGGAGAAAATTGCTAGCTAATTTTTTTAGTCCTAAAATATCTCTCCGAATATTTTGTATGCCTAAATTACCCTTTTTTAAACGACTTATTTTTTGGTCGCGACGCAAAAATTTTTGTAAATATTAAAAAAAAATGTCTGAGGCCTTAATATTCAAGCCCTTATAACTTTAAGTAATCTCTTAAATGATGAGAAAATTTTAAATTAAAAAATAAAATAGTACACATAAAAATGACGTTTAATGTTACGCGTGTTGTAACGATTTTTTTAATTGTAGCACGGCAAAATGACTGCCCTGTGCCTGATGTTAAGCACAGTACAATCCAAAAACAATGGCGACCACCGAGAGAGAATCTATCCATCGCCGGTCGCCGCTGTCAGATATATGCACAGGCTGATCCCGAAACGCGTCCCGCAGACGCGAATCTCTATGACGGGCTTTTTCGCCATACACATGATGGTTGCAACCCACTCAGGCTGTAAAACCCTACCACTCCGCTCTCACCATAGCCTCGTTCGTTATTCAACAGGGTGCACCACGTGCAGGTGGAGTTGACTTGGTTGTCTCAAGTCTTATGATGTTATTCGTCACCCCTTACACCCTTATATTTCCTAAAATGATGCCACCTGACTCTCACTTACTCTATAACCTCGAATACTAACCAGTAACAAGACTCTTGTCACGACTGTCGAAGACAAAGTTCATGACGGCCGACGCTGTTTCCAGCTGCGCGTGCGACGGGTCTACGTCTATGTTGCCGTCCTCGTTTATAGCGCACGGGACGGCGGCGAACACGCAACGCATCGCGACACCCGAGTTAAGCAACGCCAGACACGTGCAATTGATAGAGCAAGCGAGAAACTAAAACAATAAAAAAAATATTACGCGTGTCAGTGTGTACACGCTGCGGAAATTAAACTTATTTTGCTTGTATATATTAAATCTAAATATATAAAAATCCAGTGTCATGCTGTTTGTCCACAATGAAATCCGAAACTAGTCGACCGATCTTCATGATTGACATTTATGTATAATTTGCTCCAGTTTGAGAGATAGGATAATTTATATTTTAATTAATGATCTCAATCTTTATAATTAAAAATTAAATGTTTATCAATGTTGATTATTCCTATTAACTCGTTTCATCATTCTCGAACAGATGGCACTATAAATAAATTTGTTGACGGGAAATTCTATAGATATCTGATAGATGTCGCCACGTTTTAATTTTGAATTTCTTTTTCAACTCTAGTTTATCTTATGGTTCACATGTTCTGATTAACAGATTACGATATTTTACGATAAATAGATCACTATTTTATACGTAACCTAGCTTTTTCTGTATCAAGCTTTTAGGCAGACTCATTACTTCATAATACCAAATACTACATCATAATGATTTATTTCAGGCATTAGCAACAATGATGGAATGTAAAATAGATAAAAAGATTGCAGAGATACAATAGTAAAGGCAAAATTAAATTTAAGACAAAACATGAAACAGCCTAAAATTAATACAACTAAAACACATAGTTCCTATAAAATAACAAAATCACTATCACATAGACAAAGTCGCAAGCACCAGCTTGTGTAAAATAGAATTCATTGGATAAAGTAATTCATATAAGAGACAGATCCAGGTATTATTTAGTAAACAACTGATAATTTACTAAATAGAAAGAATTAAATAAATGACCATATTCTAACAATACCTATGTTAAAAAGATATTTTCATTGCATCATTACTCAATATATTTTAAAATTCACAATTTCTGATTACCCCTCCATAGTCTTCGAGCTCTTGAACAGTGACTGTTACTCCCGTACGAGGATACAAACTACCCAGCACTACCATTTCGCAAGTCTGTCTGATAATATTTTCTTTATACCTGAAAACATCAATAAAATAACTCCATTTCCTCATCAGCCTGTAAGAGTCTCACTATAGGGCCATAAGACCTCTTCGTAAAGAAAGGTGTGGGCATAATCACATGCAGCAGCCCACAACATATGTGCGATATTAAACTCTGACTCTACAGCAGTACTACAACAACGCATTTATCAGGTTCAGGTTTCAAATAACACAAGATTATGAATAGAATATTCTATAAAAGTCACTATGTGACACTAAGATCCTTATTTGAAAGAATATCTAAAATTGACCCGGTATGTTTTAACAAAATTTTATAAGACAAGGAGAGGAGTGCAGGCAGTGAAAGTGAGTCTTAATGTGCAATTATAGGTGCCTTTTAAAGTAGACTAAGGGTTGTGAGGCCAAAGCACTCTTCAAACTTCTCCTTCCCTATATTAGTATGAATCTGACACCAATAGGACACTAAAAATACTGACTCTTACTAGTAACTCGATACTCATTAAATAGAGGCAACTTGTAGGATGCTAATGTTAATTTAACCTCCTGAAACCTAATATACAATTTATTTTATAAACTAGCACATAGCATTCAGGCCCAAGTCTGAAGAAAAAGCCCAGTGTACAATATAATGTACATTCAAGTTTTATGGATTTTACTTTTAAAGTTTCACACCAACTGTAACCTCTATATTGTGATTATTATCAAATTATTCAATAAAAGACTGTCTACAATTTTTCTTTCATATAACTCAGAATCATCTAACGGCCAATGTGCATTGAAATGGACAAAAGATTAAAATGTTGGTTAAGTTTGTCTTTAACAAAAGACTAATATGAGTGCGCTGGAACATGTAAAACCATATTGTATAATATATTGAACACTGGGTTTTTAGCTCATCTTGATCATTATACCTTGGGCCTTCTAATACAATGCATAATTGAATTGATAAGTGTTGTCTAACCTGTCTGCAACTGATGGTTTACCCCTCTTACTGCTGAAAAGTTCTTCCAGTGTACCACTTCTCTATACTTTGGCTTTTTGGCTTTGCATTTTAATATCTAAAGGTCCATTGACACTGACCAAAGCCACAGTTTCACCTGAAAATGACAATGAATTTTCTTGATGAGGAAAATAAATTCACTACATGCACATGTAAACTCTTTCACTAGAATGTATATGTACCTACATCACGCCCGGAGAACAGATATTCATATTATTATTTTTTTCATTTATTATTTAAATTCATGTATCAACATGTATCTATGACTAATACCTTTGTTGTACGAAACTATAAGTCCCAGTCACCAGTTACAGGGTGTATCATATATTTCAAATACGTATTCATATGCCCTACCCACAAACACAACATATAGTTTTTGTTTGACATATTTACACATCCCACTAGGTTATCAGTTATACTCACATGTAGTGCAATAAAAAAATATGTTAAAAAAATTAAAATAGTATATAATAATAAAATTAAAATAATAATAAAATACTATTTTAAGCTATAGTATTCATAGTAGCAGGTGGTAGAGCCACGCTGTAGCTATTACTAGTTTCAGCATGAATGGGTCGGCTCGTCCCGGTACTACCACCCTCTCACAGAACACCGACGTGAAGTAACAGTGCTTACATTGTTACGTTTCCTTCGGTCAGTGAGAGCGCCGGAGACCCACCTCTTTCCCATATACAGGCTGGCAACAAACTTCTGACTCCCCTGGTGTTGCTAATGTCTATGGATGATGGTGATCACTTAACATCAGGTGACCCAACTGTTTGTTTGCCTGCTTAAGACATTAAAAAAAATTGACTACAAGTAATATTATTTTCTAAATCACTTATTATATTTTAAGAATTTTTAAATAATGATAAGAAGTTATAACATTAGTAAAGAAAAAAAACCTAACACATTTACCTAAAAACCTCTTTATTCTTTATTCACAATCAGGAACAGGTTGATACTCTTGATATTAATCTAAATATCTACTGACAATAATATATATTGATGGATTAATCAACAGAATAATCTTTTATAATATTAGGTCTTTACCTATGAAATTGCCCTTTTGTATGAAAAAATTTAAAGGAATAATTTTCATGTATTTTTTATTTGTATTAATCGAAGTAATCACCCATGCAATCAATGCATCTTTGCCAACGCAGTGGCAGTCTATTGATGCCCTTCTTAAAGAAATCAGCTGGACAGGAGGCAACAAATTCTTCAAAGGCATTTTGTACTGCCTCTCTTGCGGTTATCAAACAGAATCCATTTTTCATCGCAGGTAACAATGCGGTTCAAAATTCCTTCATTTGTGTGTCTGTTGAGCAGTGCAAGGCACGCTCGACGCATACTTCGTGCTGGCGATCATTGAGTTCGAGGGGCACCCATTTGTCAAGTTTTTTTACCTTGCCAATTTGACGAAAATGGACCAATATTATTTTGATGTTAATGTCAAGAGCTGCTGCTAATTCAGCCGTAGATTGTGTATCATCAGCTTCCACAATCGCCTTTAATTCGTCATTGTCGACCAAAATCTTCGGACGACTGCGAGGTTCATTTTTCAGGTCGAAATTCCCAGAACGGAAGCGAGCAAACCAATAACAGGTGGTGCGTTGGTTAGTAGTTGATGTGTGTGATGTAGAAACGTCGTTGATGTTTTGTGCCGCGTTGCTGCCACGACGGTACTCATATTCCATAATTACTTGAATTTTTAACGTATCCTTAATGACAAAAAAGATTGAAAGGCGATGAAAATGTAAGCTAATCAATAAACAAATGACTTTGGAAAAAGAATTCCATGTTTTTAAAATAAAATTAATTTGAAATTAGAATTCTTAGCCAAACAAAAATCATTTTGATTTGAAATGGCCAGTACTGCAGAAGGGCAATTTCAAAGACCTATTAGTTACTTTATTCAATTCAACAATACACAGAAATAATAATAAATACAATTAAAGATTATTAAATTTACTTCTTGTATATGTATTTCTCTCTAATGAGATCAGACACTGATAATAAAATTTCACTAAAATAAATGTTTCTTACCGGTTTTTTATATATAACATATACTGTGATGTCATTGGTGTTACACTCAGCATATTATCCTAGGTATTTATAATAATTAGTAAAGAGTGTATCAATGTAAAATGAGTTTGAAACGTACCTTGTGATAAAATTGCCGAACCATCTGATTTACTCAAGTAATTCAGTTCGCATTTCATAGGTTTAAGTTTAAAATCTTCCGGATTTTTTTTTGTTATACCCATGGTATGTAATAACGATTTATTGTAATAGTATAAAAGTATAAATCAATCCACATTTGTTTTGAAGAAAACGTTGTTGACAATATTGATACCAGACATCTGTTGCAGCATTACCAGATATATTTGTCCAAATTCCCTAGAAATCTGTGTAATATTCCCCAACTATGTTTCCCTACCCCTCTCCCATATACAGGCTGGCAACCAAATTGCGCCTCCCCTGGTGTTGCTAGTGTCTATGGAAGATAGTGATCACTTAACATCAGGTGACCCACCTGTTCGTTTGCTTGCTTTTGACATAAAAAAAACATAGTTGTGAATTATTCGTAACTGTCTGCAACTTTATCTGTGTTTGTACCTTTATACAGATGGCTTCAACAGGCACGTATACAGAGGGGGGGATAGTTGGGATTTAGCATTTATAATATTTGTAAGGCTGTATTTTTATGATGTATTAATGTTATTACTATAAAGTTTCATCAAAAGCAAATCAATCATTCTTGCGTGAAAGAGT
>MU159834.1:51772-78834 GCA_015888305.1 Antheraea pernyi | reverse complement strand
ATTCTGGGGATCGCGTTTCGGGATCAGCCTGTGCATATCTAGCTTTTCACAGGCTGGCATGACAGTGGCGAACGGCGATAGATAGTGTGTCACTCGGTGGTCGCCATTGTTTTTGGATTGTACTGTGCTTACCATCAAGCACAGTGCAGTCATTTTGCCGTGCTACTATAAAAAAAGCAGCTGCTCACATTTCAAACGATTTTTAACAAGACTAATAACGTCAATGAAAGCAGAAAAAGGTGCGGACCAAGTTTCTGCAGAAAAAACACCCATCTTGGTTAAAACCCACAGTGTGCGTTACCTATCTCTATATCCCAGAATAAGAAACACACTCTTGTTACTCGCAGAAGAGCATGCCAATTACTAGATTCTGCAGTCTTGTGAGCCAGTAGCAAGGATACCAGGCGATAGCAGCATTACGGTCACTAATCACTGCTCACCACATGTCTTAAGATGTCCATTATAGTGGATTTTATGTTCACAGGATTGAAATGAGAATGGAACAATTTCCAATACTTTAAATGATAGAAAAAAATTAATTTGTATTACAGTTACGTAAGCACTTAAAAAACAAGAGGCTAGAAAAATTAACACAACTTGGTATCGACCGAGTGGTGGACCTGCAGTTTGGTAGCGGAGAAGCTGCTTATCATGTTATATTGGAATTGTATGACAGAGGGAACATTGTGCTCACAGATCATGAGTGGATAACGCTAAATGTTCTAAGGCCCCATGTGGAAGGCGATAAAGTCAGGTACAGTGTAAAGGACTATCCATAAATTATGTCACATGAATATCATAATATTTTGGAATCCTTGTCACAAATGGTCATATAGAAGGGTATGCGTGACGTTATTATGATAAAAATGAAATGTCCCAATTGTCCATAACAAGCACTGTAATCAATTTCTATTATACAATACAATATATAATATACAATATATTATACAATAAATACAATTAAATACACAGGGGTTGTTAAAGTATACGTGCCGGGCGGTGCTCTGTAAGCGACTGGCGAGCGCTGCGCGCTAACTTACATTCCCGCCTGAAACTGCTGATACAGCGTCTCTCGCCCGTCGCTACAGTAATATTTATGTAACTCATCTAACCCCAATGTGATGCCATAAACTTTAAATTTAGATCTTCTGTTTATAAATAGACAGAGACAAAACAATTAAGATTTTGCTATCACATGGGGTCCTTCAAACGCAACGTGAAGAGACACACAATGTAATCAATAATGGTTGTTCCTTACAATTTAAGTGTAGTGTGTTTTGACATGTTTATCTGCTTTGATGACTTTTTCCCACACTCATAGTGTGTGGTGTAATTTATGGATGAAATTAATATATTTGCTTCAAGCTTACTCATTTGATGTCACTGTCTATGTGAAGCTGTTACATTACTCCGGTATATATATTTATATATATATATTATATGTGTATATTTCTTTATTGTGAAGCTGTTACATTACTGCAGTATATAATTTTTTTTTATTATATGTGTATATTTCTTTATAGGTTTGCAGTAAAGGAGAAATACCCCCTGGATCGAGCGAAAATAAACTATGAAGCTCCATCAGCAGAGACCTTGAAGGAAATACTGTTAAGAAGTAAACCCGGAGATAATCTTAAGAAAATTTTAAATCCAAATGTTGGTGAGTAACCATTTATGTAAATATTTTCTCAATTTTTCTTAACGTTTTTTGTGCTGTACCTGTATGACATATATTCTTAAGTTAACAAACAACATAGACAAAGTCATGGGTACCAGCTAGTAATGGTTATTTATATGAAATATATAATTGTATTTGTACTGAAGCTTCAGGATCACAGCTTTACTTTCTAGTTGTCCTGATTTCTATGATCTTATCATTTTTTTACTAATATCCATCTTAATTGTAGTGTATGACAGGCTAAACAAAGGGTCTATATGCATATGAAATTAACTGCTGGACTGTCCAAAACCATGAGATTTTAAGCTTCATTCAAATTAATGTAAGTCTTATGAGGCAATGGTCAACAGACTTGGCAGCATAAGTCTAAAAAAATACTGTATTTATTACAGAATTTGAAAAACTTGATAAATAACAAATTATGTAGTGTAAGATATTTAAAAAAATGTTACCATCAGAATATGGTGCCGCGATAATAGACCACGTTCTTCTGGAAAACGGTCTGTCGGGCAATATGAAGATTGCGAAAGAGCCTGGCAAAGGTTTCATCATTGAAGAACAGTTAGATAAGCTGGTTACAGCATTGAAGCAAGCCGAACACTTATTGGACGCTGCTAAAACACAGGTTGCAAAGGTAAACCATCTATTCACCTGTTTTTGTTGTTGCATATATGTTAAAAAATTCAAAAAAGAGTCACTATGTCGAGTATATAAAAACAAAAGAGTCACTGTGTCAAGTATATATGCATGTATCTCAAAATTAAAGAGTGATTATATTGAGCATTTTCGTGTATATGTCAATACTAACTAGTTATTCTATCAGGAATAGTCATGGATATATCAAAGCAAAAGAGTCACTGTCGAATTTGTCACCATGTGATAGCAATCCAGTCAGGTAGAGACAATCTAGCTTGAATACTGTATTGTTTTGTTGACTTTGGCTTTGTTTTTTTTCGGACTGTTTCTTTTATTTCTGACTGACCTGGCTTGTTGACTGGACTTTGCTCTTTTTGCCTCTTGGCTTGCTGGTGACCGTGTGTCTCCAGTAAGCCATGAGTGCCAAAAAAATTACAAAGAAGCGCGTAAGCGCTGTGATGGACTCCGATACGGAGGTGGAGGAGCGGGTGGTTGCTAAGATCAGCACCGCTCACAGGGGGACTGCGAGGCGGGTCAGATCCCTTGCCGCCCCCACAAAACGGTCTGTCGGTACACCGTGGGGTTTTAGTCCGTGTGACTTGGACATAACCCACCCTCTCCCCCGGGAGGGTGGCGTATCCATAAGGGATTTCCCCAGTCTAAAAAAAAAAAAAAAGCTTGAATACTGTATGACATATATGATCTAATGATCATAATAATATAACACACACTGCACATTTAATTATGTCATTAATGTGGGTATTACACATGGTATTTTGTGGTCAAAGTCCTGTCAAACATATATGCTGAATGTACACTTCTGTCAGAAATTTAAGAAAAAACAGTAAACGGTATATACATATTAGGGTGACTTCTTAGCAGGAGTGTTTTCTTTCATTTGCTTATTTTTGATGATAGAAGGGATGAGGGCATCTGGATGTGTAGTTCTGATATGTGAGGCGCACGGTCTTATCCATTGGGCTACCATAGTGCTAGTAGAGAACCACTATAAACTATTCCTATGTCTATACTAATATTATAAAGAGGTAAAGTTTGTGACGTTGTGGGGGGTAATATCTGGATCCACGAAACCGATTTTGAAAATTCTTTTACCAATATAAAGCCACATTATTTGTGAGTGTCATAGGCTATATTAACCCGGTAGTCGGATTTGCAAAGTAAGTTGGAGAAAAAACGGTCCAACGAAAACGTTTCTTACGATTGCTGCCTTAACAATGAGATATATGTGAATGATGTCCTGAGAAAAAAGTCAGTGATAGCATATGTCTAAATTTTATATTTAAACCACAAAAACTAGTTTTCTATTAATGTTTACCGCCCAACGAAGTGGGCACGGGTCAGTTGGTAGACTATAAATTAGTTATTTCTAAACTTATTGATTGCTGACCATGAATCAGTCAGGAAACCAGAACAGATTACAAACTACTTACATAAATTCTGCTTACATAACACTTGAACTGCCCCTATTAATGTAATCGTTTTCAAGGGCTACATAACTCAGAAAAGGGAGGAACGTCCTAAACCCGAGGGCGAGGGTCCCGATTACCTCATGACAAATGTGGAGTTCCATCCGATGCTGTTCAGTCAGCACAGTCAACAGCCCCACCTGGAATATGAAACCTTTGATAGAGCTGTCGATGAATTCTTCAGCAAATTGGAGGGACAGAAAATTGATATGAAGGTAAGCATTATACAAGCTTATACCGACTCTTTGTGATAGGCATTTTAGTGGAAAAAAATATTGAAATAATATCGTTTTTCGTCTCTCATTTTTAAATTTGGACTGATAATTGTTGTTTCAATATTGATAATAACCAGTGTTTAATAATTTTTTATAAATCAGAAGAAAAGATGAGATTTAAATTGATATTTTTTTTGTTGTAATATCTGATGTTGCATTTTTGACTTATTTTGAAAAAGCTAAAAAATATGATAAAGAACATATAAACATATCGTCTCCTGTTTGTCAAATAAATATCGGTGTAGAGAGTTTTTGGCAGGATCTTAGAATGGTCATTTAGTGCATTTTATATTTTACCTATCATCATCATCATCAGCCTGTAAGAGACCCACTGCAGGGCAATAAGCCTCTTTGGGCGTAATCACCACGCCAGCCCACGACGTATTTGCGATTTCAAACTCTGAGAAATCCACAGTTCTATATTTATTCTATATTCTATATTTAGTATACAGTAGTACTACAAGGACATTTCTCAGGTTCAGGTTTCCTCACGATGTTTTCCTTCACCGTCAGCCGATACTGTTACCAATTTTATCTATAATCTTGTACTATTTGACTCAATATTTTGCAATATTGGTGGTTTCATGATATAGTTTGGTTATTCTGCACAAGCGAAGTGACTGCACAAGATCTGCCAGAAACACTCCCGGAAAAGTTCTAATAAGACGGCCACCGTCTTGTTAGTTCTTTGAAATGATCACAAGTAACTAGTGATATCATTACCTACTCGACGATGGTAGTAATAATCTACTAGAATATTGATTGCCAAAAATAAAAAAGGTGTGTGTGCGATTCACACACGATAGAAGTGAAACTTCAATAAATCGACAAAAGAATGAGATGAATATATATAACAAAGGTAGGATAATTACAAAGTTTATCAGTGTAAAAATGAATTTATTATTTAGCACAACAAGATATAAAAATACTCACAAACACTGTTAAATAATAACACACCACGCTGACTTCTTACTAAAAAGCTGTAATACGCAGCCGCATACAGTGTACAGTATTATTAGCTCACGTACTTTTCACATATACTAACACATGTTAAATGCTCAAATACAAGCAAGTATTAAACAGTGTGGAATATATATACACATCGACATTTGCTCTCTCGCTCTCGCTCACTAATTTTTTTATTTGTCTCTTACCTGTCGTTTTTTCCGTTGCATCCGGTATGAAATCACAACGATTCTAAAGAAGTTTTACTGCAACAAAAATTTTGATGTGGTTGGATAATAAACTTATGATGGAGAGAGATTAAAAAAAATATATTTTAACTTTCAGACGGTACAACTGGAACGTGAGGCGATGAAGAAGCTGCAGAACGTACGGAAAGACCACGAGAAGAGAGTGAATGAACTTGAGAGTGCCCAAGTGTACGACGTGAAGGCAGCAGAGCTCATCACCAGGAATGAGGTCCTCGTAGAAAGTGCACGCATGACCATCCAGGCCGCCATTGCTAATCAGGTAAGTAACTAACCGACAGGAAATCGAACCCTATACCCCAAATGTGACATAGGGAGCATTTCACGTGAAACGGACAACGAATAAAAAATGAGGTCATAAAACTCGCTCATATTTACCTTAATTGGACTTCTAGTAAATGTGAATAATTAAAATATTTTTTCATCATGTTTATATGTCGAATTATGGACTTCTAAAGAACAGTTTTATCTGAAATTCGGTTTATTTGGAAATAGTTTTTCGAATTGAACATATTTACAGTAAAATATTAAATGCCTTCTTATATAGTAAATTAATTGCTCGTTTTAAAAATAAAAATAAACTCCAAATAAACTTTTTTTTAATGTACAGATCCGAAAGTAAATTTTTCAAAACGAAATTCTAGTAGCTTAGTTTGATATAGAAGTCATTCTTCACACAACTAAATAATGGTGCTACTAGTTGCTTTGCATTGTCACAAAATTCTTGTTTATTATTACATACAATAATATTTATATTTATTTTTCTATTTATCGTAAAGAATCAACTACAGTCACATAAAAAAAAGCTAAAACATACATGCAAATGCTTAAAATTATTTATGTTACTAATTATAGTTGATTATAGCATTTATCAACATAGAGAATGATGCGGAAGACAGTAAAAGTAGAAGATACAATTATGAAAACATAAAAAAGGAACAAGAAAATAAAATAAAACAATTTGATAATGTATAAATAATAACTTAAAAACTAAGGGAAAAAAATCAGGAAGAAATTATGTGTACCGAGAAGTTTTAAACTAATAAAAGATATAGGTAGTCGTTATGAATGAAATACAAATTAACATCAAATTGCTAAATAGGCAGTTGAAATTAAAATATTACAGAATATGAATAACGAACGAGGCAATGGCGAAAGCGGGTTGGTAGGGTTTAACAGCCTGACTGGGTCACAACCACCTTGTATATGGCGAAAAAGCCCGTCATAGTGATTCGCTTCTGCGGGCCGCTTTTCGGGATCAGCCTGTGCATATCCAGCTTTTCGCTGGCCGGCATGACAGCGGCGACTGGCGAAACTTCCTCTGATATATTCATTCCTAATCTTATCCATTCTAGTTACACCACACATCCACCTTAACATTCGCATCTCTGCCACATGTAGTTTTCTCTCATCCGTCTCTCTAGTCGCCCAGCACTCAGATGCGTACAACATTACTGGTCTTATAATAGTTTTATACACCTTCCCTTTGAGTTTCAAGGGCATTCGTGGGTCACAAGCGACACCAGACACCTTTCGCCATTTCATCCACCCTGCATTTATCCTATTCCTCACGTCCTTGTCTATGCAACCATCGTTTTGGATCAGAGAACCGAGATACCGGAAATCAGAGCAGGTTGGTAAGGATATACCATTTAAAGCTATAGGAGAAAAGCTGGATGGACCACCGAAGTCGCAAAACAAATGTTCAGTTTTTAGTCTACTGATTTTCAAACCAACATTCTCCAGTTTTTCTCGCCATTTTACCAGCCTAAAACCCCAGCCTCCATGCACTCTCTCATAACCTCCACTCTCTCTTCCCACATGCCCATTAAAATCACCTCCGATGTAGATATCCTCATTCTGTGGAATATCAATCATCACCCCATCAAAATCTTCCCAAAACTTTTCTTTTACAGCCTCATTACACCCAGCTTGCGGCGCATACACACTTATTATATTGACCGTCATCTGTTCTATCAATAATTTCACCAATATTAATCTATCATTTACTCTTTTTACATCCGTCACACATTTCTTAAGCTCATTATCTAATACAATTCCTACACCATTTCTCTTACCGTTACCCCCACAGTAGTAGAATTTATATCCTATACCAATCTCTCTCGCTTTCGTCCCTTTCCATTTCGTCTCTTGCAAACAAGCCACATTTATGCGTCTTCTTTGCAAGACATCAGTTCATACTGTGTGACATCAGCTTTATTCCTCGATAATTGTTACAGTCCTGCACATCACCCTTATTCTTAAAGATAGGCACTATTACGCTATCGCGCCATTCATTTGGGATCGCTTCCTCTAGCAATATCTTATTAAAAAATAAAGTCAGCCACATCCACCCATCTACTTTTAAAAACTTCCATACTTCAACCGGTATGCCATCTGGCCCAACGGCTTTTCCGTTTTTCATACCATTCACAGCTTTTCTTACTTCATCCTCACTTATTTCTTGTACAACGCCTAAATTTGACGGTACGGTCTCTAACTCTCCGGTCCTGTCATTTTCTTCATTCATCAGTCTTTCAAAATATTTCTTCCAACGACTCTTTATGTCCTCATCATTCATCAAAACTTTTCCTCCATCGTCTTTTATACATTTAACGTGTGTAATATCTCTTGTATTATTTTCTCTTACTTTTGCTAATCGATACAAATATTTTTGTGTTTGTGAGCTCTCTAGTGATTGGTACAAATCATCTTGTACTTTAGCTCTAGCAATAGCAACTGCCCTTTTTGCATTTCTTCTACATTCTACATACATTATTCTCTTATTTTCTTTAATCGTACTATCTTGGTCTTCAATACATTTCCATTCATTGAAAGCAGTTTTTTTTTCTTTCAAAGCCTTTTGTACGTCTTCGTTCCACCACCAAGTATCCTTATCTATCTTTCCTCTTCCTTTCGTTACACCAAAAACATCCTTTGCTACGTTCCTTACACATGTTGCCATTTCATTCCAACATTCATTAACAGTTTTCGCTTCCATATTTTCCATTTCTATCATTTTATTAACAACTTTTGTTCTAAATTCTTTCACATACTCATCTTTCTCTATTAGATACCATTTAATTTTGGGTGGAGCATTCGCCTGATTTCCAGCAAGTTTTAATTTTATTTTTAAATCTAACACTAATAGACGATGTTGAGTAGCTAATATCTCTCCAGGCAGAACCTTGCAATCTTGCACTATTTTAATATTATTTCTTCGTAAGAGAAAATAATCAATTTGGGTAGTGTGATTACCACTATTGTATGAGATTAAGTGCTGGTCTCTTTTTTGGAAAAAAGTGTTAGCTATGGCAAGGTCAAAAGCAACTGCAGCTTGAATGAGATTTTCACCTTCTTTGTTTTTATTCCCAAAACCCCAGCCTCCATGCACTCTCTCATAACCTCCACTCTCTCTTCCCACATGCCCATTAAAATCACCTCTGATGTAGATATCCTCATTCTGTGGAATATCAATCATCACCCCATCAAAATCTTCCCAAAACTTTTCTTTTACAGCCTCATTACACCCAGCTTGCGGCGCATACACACTTATTATATTGACCGTCATCTGTTCTATCAATAATTTCACCAATATTAATCTATCATTTACTCTTTTTACATCCGTCACACATTTCTTAAGCTCATTGTCTAATACAATTCCTACACCATTTCTCTTACCGTTACTCCCACAGTAGTAGAATTTATATCCTATACCAATCTCTCTCGCTTTCGTCCCTTTCCATTACTACTGTGGGAGTAACGGTAAGAGAAATGGTGTAGGAATTGTATTAGACAATGAGCTTAAGAAATGTGTGACGGATGTAAAAAGAGTAAATGATAGATTAATATTGGTGAAATTATTGATAGAACATATGACGGTCAATATAATAAGTGTGTATGCGCCGCAAGCTGGGTGTAATCCACATTCCAACTCGCAAATCTCATCCGTACATCCCGAATTCCTTTCTTACTTTGAGTCCTACCCTGAGTAAACCCTAATCTAGTTTTCATACTTAACATGTTGTGAAGTACGATTTGACTTAATTTTTACGATCGGCCGCCTGCCTGACATCAACCCTTCTTGGGATTAATTAATTAATTAATTAATTGAAGAAATTAATTAATTGAAAAACTAATTTTAGATTTGAAATGAAATAGTGAACTGCTAAATAAATGATCTTTTTTAACAAGGTCGTATATTCAGATGCATACTTCTTTATTTATATTATATCTATTTCAATCAAAATCAAAGTATCATTTATTCAATTTAGGCCCTGAGAAGGCGCTTATGAACGTCAAAGCTACTACTGGTTCGGAAAACAGCCCATCGAGAAGAACCCTAATAATACCCTAAACCATAGGTATCTCTTATATATGCTTAAACAGGATGATACATGTTAATATTGAGGCATTTTAATGCAATATCTAACAACTAAATCTACTTAGGCAAGCTCCAGACAGCGCAATGCGACGGGTGGTGGGTACTTTTTGATATAAAAAAGAATTAAAATAACGTCGCCCAAGAAAATAAGAAAATTTCGTTTGGAAAAATTTTCTTCTGATTTTGTACATTAAAAGAAGATGTTTTTTAAATGCACAATTTTATTTTTGAATAAGCAATTAATTTTCCATATAAGTCGCTGTATTTAATATTTTATTGTAAATTTGTTTGATTCGAAAAACTATTTCCAATTTTTGACAATCAATCTTCCGGATCATTACTGCCACTGTCGTGTAGATAATGATATTACAAGTTTCTTGCGATCGTTTTAATGAACTAATAAGATGGTGACCGTCTTGGCCGACGAAATTGATCTCACGAAAAACTTCTTTTTTTTTTTTTGGCAATATGACTGCACTATGCCTGATGGTAAGCATAGTACAATCCAAAAACAATGGCGACCACCGGCTGGCACATTATCCATCGCCGGTCGCCGCTGTCATGCCGGCCTGCGAAAAGCTGGATATGCACAGGCTGATCCCGAAACGCGACCCGCAGAAGCGAATCACTATGACGGGCTTTTTCGCCATATACATGGTGGTTGCGACCCAGTCGGGCTGTAGAACCCTACCACCCCGCTTTCGCCATCGCCTCGCTCGTTATTCAGCAGGGTGCACCACGTGTAGGTGAGGTTGGCTTGGGTGTCTCAAGTCTTAAATATTATTCGAAACCCCTTACACCCCAAAAAAGTCACGAATTTGGTCGTGACCCTATGGTTTGTTTTTGTAATCATATAGATGTCCTGGGAAGATATAACGGCTGTGATAAAAGCTGCTCAGGAAAATAAAGATCCGGTCGCGTCGTGCATCAAACAGATGAAGTTCAACACTAACCACATCACTCTGTTTCTCACGGATCCCTACGGAGAACTGGAACCGAGGACGATCGATATCGATTTATCGTTGACGGCTTATGCTAATGCCAGAAAGTAAGTTGAATATTTTTTTAATCAACCTCGCAAAAGAATTTGCCACTGTCAGTGATTTAATGAATATACTTATCTAACATAAATTTTCAAATATGTTGTATGGGTGTTGGAAATTAACTCAACTTTAACATGAAACGATAATAAAATAAATCATTTGATATTAATAATTTGAACTAATACTATAGATGCGAACGTGAGTTTGTTACGATTTCACACCTTAACATGTTCCTTGTCACGTGTACCACCTGTGGTACATGTTAAACTTGATCTTTAGGCCACGTGTACCACCGGTGGTATACATTAAACGTAATCTCTAGGCCTCTTGTACCACCGGTGGTACAGGATTTGATAACTACAAAAAACGAAAGAATTACTTATGTTATGTTATGGTGTAATATAATATTGTAGGATAATTCAACTTACTATCCAGTAAATTGGTGATGTCATTTGGGATTTTGTTATAGAACCTAACACTATTATTAAAAAAAACTGTTACTGGTCTTAGTGAGTATGAAACATGGAGTGATCAATTGGCATTGTTTGTAGTATTTAAATTATATTGGTCTATTACTTATTAATTACTAAATCCATCTTGTTTAAGTTTTTACGGCCATACATTAGATTATCAAGAATGTATTGGGAGGGTAGATTTAACACACCGAATTCTTGAAACTTAGCTTTATATTCTATTTAAGCGTTAATAACACTGATTTTACAAAGTTTGGAACAAATTCATAGACTCATCTATAAAAACTTAGGTTTTTGGGTAACTATGTTCTATGAAATATACTTTGATTATCTGATTCCTTCATCAGGTACTACGATCAGAAACGAAGCGCTGCGAAGAAACAGCAGAAGACCCTCGAGTCAGCGGATAAAGCGCTTAAGAGCGCTGAAAGGAAGACCAAGCAAACGCTGAAGGAAGCCCACACGATCAGCAATATTATAAAAGCGCGTAAAACATACTGGTTCGAGAAGTTCTATTGGTTTATATCATCGGATAACTATTTGGTGAGATGTTTTATAACTATACCACTTTTAGGGTTTCTAAAGAAAAGTACTTGCTTATTTACTGTGCCAATACACAACATATTGATCTATACGGGTCGTTATATTTCAAAATAAGCTGAATTCAATTTTAACTGTTTCTAATATTTTATGTTATTTTTCAAGATCTTCAAATTTTGTACATATCGATTATAAAATTCATAAAAAAAAATTTTTTATACCTTGTGTGTAATAATTTGAACTTCGTCCTTGGTGTATATAAACTAGAAATCTTAAAAAAATGACACATATTATATGAACAATTAAAATTGGACTTGCACATTTTGAAATGTAACAACTTATATAAATAAAATTATAGAGATCTGCCGTTGTGCACGCATCATGCAAAAATTCATCATATTTTTAAGACACATATTCCTACAGTACATATTCCTATGATTTTCAAATAAAAAAATATCACGAATATTATTACATAGTATATAAAACACAGTCCTCTGCTACGTCTGTCTGCCTTTCTGTTCGTGATAAACTCAAAAACTACTGAACGGATTTTCATGCTGTTTTCACCAGTCGATAAAGTGTTTCATGAGGAAGGTTTAGGTATATAACTTTTCGTGATTTCGTGTAATTTGGTTGTAATATAACGATAATCGTTGATAATATCGGAAAACGTCAAGGTTTAGATTCATAATTGGACCGGCTAGGTTGCCCTGCGGTCTGATTCTAGGTTTTTTTATTATCAGGGCGGGACAACGTCCGCTGGGCTCACTAGTTTAATATAAAGTCTTTATAAGCAGTACGCGTTCATCGATGTATGAAGTGGGGCAAGCGGTGCGGTGCGCATGCGCAGTAGAGTACATTTACACGGATAACATTGTTTATGTAATGTATGTAATGAAACATGGGCTGTACCAGAATTACATATACTGCGGGTCAGGGCATTGACAATACTTAATGTAGAGTATATACAAAAAAAATATATATTGATACACAATAGCTTACAACGGAATGTTGTAAGGAAAGTATTTTTCTGCTTTCAATTTTCAAATCTGTCTTAGCCGGACATTATTTACACATTTTTTGGTCTCCAGGTGATCGGTGGACGGGATCAGCAACAGAACGAGTTGCTGGTGAAGAGGTACATGCGCTCCGGTGACGTGTATGTTCACGCCGAGGTCTCTGGAGCCACATCAGTGATTGTTAAAAACCCTGGAGGTGGACCAATACTGCCTAAGACTTTAGCTGAGGCCGGGCAAGCGGCTGTGGCCTACAGGTACAGTGAACCTATATTAATTACGTCAACGTTTTTGTTATTTGTGTGTGAGGTATCTTTGATTTAAATGAATATATCCAATGATTTCATTAAGGGTAAGATTGATTTTAAATTTTGCATATTTAACAAAGTAACAGACAGATTTACTTTTAACTCTATTTATCATCTCATCATCATCATCATTACCCTTATCCCCATTAAGTAGGGTCGGCGTAACGTGTTTTCTATTTCCACTCTCTCCTGTCAAATGTAATTTCAGTATTCACACCTTTTACGCACATATCATTTTTCACACAGTCCATCCATACCTTTTTCGGTCTTATCCGCCCACAAACATACTCAGTTACATTTTTTTTTTTTACTTTTCTAGTTACATGATTTTCATCTCTCCTCATGACATGCCCATACCATACCCTATACCATCTATCATCTCATCATGTGTACTATATCATTGTTTTTAAATGTTTGACTTTTTTTGTTAACAGCAAAATTTTGTGTACATTGTTTTTTTTATTATTACTAGTGGGCACCCAGAGGTCGACATTCGACCATAGTTCATTGATTTTTTAAAGTTTGTATTTTATTAGGGTTCTTTTGTCAAAGGGTTATTATATTATTTTATAATATCATTGTAGAATGTAGAATGAAAAAGGCTAATTGGAACGTAAGAGTAAAATAATACATACAGTCGAGCATAGCAACCTTCTTCATAACCTTTTTTTAAGTCCTTTATTGACAGATGTCAAAATGTCTTTTTTATTTACACGTGTGTATATGTTGTGTAAAATTGAAGCAGTAGTGTGAGTAATGCATATTTTAATTAATTTAATGTACATCTAATGCATTTTATATAAAATAAATAGCTTTGTGCACTTCTTCTCCATAGAAACTTTAACTATGCCAAATTTCACGTTCATCCCTTCGCCCAATTCCGTTAAAAAGGGATACAAAGTTTAGGCTTCACGTATTAATATATATATGATTTGCTAAGGAGGGCTTATTCTTACGCCTACTTGAAAATGGATTAGCAACCCTCGCATTTTCGTCCACGTTAGTTTATAATCTAAAATTTAATATCAATGGAATACACCGTACCATCACCTAGTACAGGTAGACAGACATTCTCCTACCATAGATCTCAGTAAGTCATAAATATGAAAGGGAGGCTGGAGATTTGGAGTTATGTGCTTATTTTTAAACTCAGTCGTAAAATTTAAAACGTTCAAAATCACGATAGCATCGCCACCTATAATGAGTTAACAGAATCAGGAATTCGAACACACAAGACCTCCGGGAAGTTGGCCCTCCATTTTTCGCGTAAAATGTTGAAAGTTCATAGAGGGTATGGCCGTCGATTGTCCGTTTTTGCCTATCATTTGAATTTTTTCTGTTCACATCTATAAAAAAAGTTACGAGTGATATAAAATTTAGTAGACCGGCGTACAAAAAAATTTTGAAAAATTGAAAATCTCAATGTGGACTCTTGAAGTATGTCGTTTGTCCATGTTTACCCATCCTTTACAAAACGTATTACGTAAACCTATTACAAAAACTGGCAGTTCGAGCAATTTATAATAAGGGGCCTCGCGAATAATTAAAGATTAAGTTTCAGGAATTCGGTATCTTAACTATGCCCTCCCAGTTATGTTTGATAATTTGCTGGATCAAGTAAGAGACCAAGATAATCTAAATACTAAAAACTGCAACAAATTGGTCATTCCATGCTTCAGGCTCACTAAGTCCAAAAACAGTTTATTAGGTTAGGTTTTATAACAAAATCCCAAACCACATTACCGATTTGCCGGTTAGTGAGTTCAAAAACCATGTCAAGCGGGTTTTAATATTTATATAGGGTGGACTAATATGTGAACTATTGTGACGTCTGGAAATGACGCTCCACTCTGTGCATCCACAAAAAACGATGGAACTATTTACGTTTTGTAAAAATATGTAAAAAAAATTAACCAGATCGAGTTTCTTGCCGATTCTTCTCGACGACTAGGTTGTTTTCCGAACCGGTGTTAGCATTGGCTTTCATAAGCGCCTTCTCAGGGCCTAAATTGATTAATGAATATTTTGATTTACTTCTTTGATAAGTCAACTCCTGAGGGATGGGGGTGGAAAACATTGAGAGATCGTCTGTGTCGTCATCTTTGTGAATATTGCAACTCTTTAACCATGCATGCAGTATATCCAAGATCTCTCCATGCCACCATTAAAAGCAAATCAATACTCCCTCCCTCGCCACTCTTTAGTACTTATGTAATACTTGAATGCCCCCCACACACAATGGATTTAGCTAACTTACAGTGTTGTTTTTATAGTAATATATATTCTTTAAATGTCATCGCAGTATAAATAGTAGTTTCTAAAAGTGAATGTTCTGGAACAGCGTCGCGTGGGAGGCGAAGGTGTTGACTCGAGCGTGGTGGGTGCACGCACACCAGGTCTCCAAGTCAGCCCCAACGGGAGAGTACCTCGGAACCGGTTCCTTCATGATCCGAGGGAAGAAGAACTACCTCCTGCCTGAACATCTCCAGCTCGGCTTCAGTTTCATGTTCAGAGTTAGTAATTTACATTGAAACTTTTTTCCATGTGCTGAAATTTTTCGTCCATCTATCGCATGTCGCATTACAGCCGACGCGCGGCTGCAGAGAAGAGGTAAAGTGAAAGGCGCCAGCAGCCAATGTCAATATGGCGGTGCCCATTGATCAATACCAAATGATTTAAATAATTATTGTGCTCAGTTTTTAGTATGCGTCTGTCACCTGAGTCATTTTATTTATTATGTACTCCCTACTCTAATACGCAGATTCTTGGATATCTTGTTTACTATAGATTTCCCATTATCATTTATATTTTCCAATTATTAAGCTCAATTATTAAGCTAAGATTAAATAGGCGATTTTAATACCCTAAATCGAATAATATTCAGTTAAACGTAGGGATCCGAGAAAAAAAGTTTCACTTGCATTGTGGTTTCATAAAACCACAAAATATTTTTTTGGAACGATGTTCCTTATTTTTATGAATCCTGTAAGCTGATTGTCCTTCGTAATGAAGCCGCCTACTACTATTTTCATATTTTTGAACCTTGAATCATGTTTTATTCGAACATGCCTTATGGTTTAAAATAATGATCGGTCAGGCGGCTATGCCCCTAAGAGCCATAAGATGAGATCATATGCCTGACCTGTGACCATTTTCAGAAAAATACTACTCCTTAAGTTACGATTATGTACTGTAACGATATAACCGTCAGATTTGTTTTAACGCCATCTTCCGCTCTCTTTTAGTACTACGTCGTTAACTATATGTGTAAATGTTTGATATTACATTTTTTCTTTTTTTTTATATTATACAGTTGGAGGACAGCTGCATAGAGCGGCACCGTGACGATCGGAAGGCAACAACGGATACCATCTCCGAGGTTTCCTCTGTCCAGGAACACGAGGATGAAGATCAGGAAATCGTCGTATCTGATGATGGTGAGTTTGGGGCATTATAGTAGAATAAATAGAAGGTAGGATTTTTTTTTTGGTGGGATCCTGGAATGACTTTTAGTGGACTTTATATTTTATTCATTACCTTGTGCTACTTGGGTGTATATTTTATAATATTGGTGGTGTTTTATGAAATATAGTTTGGTTATTGTGCACAATTGAAGTAGATCTTGTGGAAATAATAAAATAATACGTGGAAATAATACTATGGAGCATATACGTATTCAGACTTGCCACAAAAAATCTCTGAAAAATTGTAACAAGACAGCCACCATCTTGTTAGTTCATTGAAATGATCGCAAGAAACTTGTCATATCGACAATGGCAGTAAGAATCTACTAGAAGATTGGTTGCTAAAAAATGATACAAGGGAACAACCCCTCGCGATCGAGAAGCAACCTATTACGCGAATATGGCGAATTTAAACCCAGTGAAAAATAGTAAAAAAACATATGCTATGTTGTGAGTTCTTGTTATAATCCCAATATAACCAATGGGATGCGATAAACCGTTAATTATCTCAGAGGACACGCACTTTCCACACGACGACAGCGAACGAACTGACGGATGTCAGCTGATACTACGTTTTACTACCCTCGTTAGTACTATATTTTACTATCTTCGCTGGTACTATATTCTACTAGCCTCGCTGGTACTATATTTTACTACCCACGCTGGTACCATATATTACTATCCTTGCTGGTACTATATTTTACTATCCTCGCTGGTACTATATTTTACTACCCACGCTGGTACCATATATTACTATCCTTGCTGGTACTATATTTTACTATCCTCGCTGGTACTATATTTTACTACCCACGCTGGTACCATATATTACTATCCTTGCTGGTACTATATTTTACTATCCTCGCTGGTACTATATTTTACTACCCACGCTGGTACCATATATTACTATCCTTGCTGGTACTATATTTTACTATCCTCGCTGGTACTATATTTTACTACCCACGCTGGTACCATATATTACTATCCTTGCTGGTACTATATTTTACTATCCTCGCTGGTACTATATTTTACTACCCACGCTGGTACCATATATTACTATCCTTGCTGGTACTATATTTTACTATCCTCGCTGGTACTATATTTTACTACCCACGCTGGTACCATATATTACTATCCTTGCTGGTACTATATTTTACTATCCTCGCTGGTACTATATTTTACTATCCTCGCTGGTACTATTTTTACTACCCTCGCTGGTACTATATTTTACTACCCACGCTGGTACCATATATTACTATCCTTGCTGGTACTATATTTTACTATCCTCGCTGGTACTATATTTTACTACCCACGCTGGTACCATATATTACTATCCTTGCTGGTACTATATTTTACTATCCTCGCTGGTACTATATTTTACTACCCACGCTGGTACCATATATTACTATCCTTGCTGGTACTATATTTTACTATCCTCGCTGGTACTATATTTTACTACCCACGCTGGTACCATATATTACTATCCTTGCTGGTACTATATTTTACTATCCTCGCTGGTACTATATTTTACTACCCACGCTGGTACCATATATTACTATCCTTGCTGGTACTATATTTTACTATCCTCGCTGGTACTATATTTTACTACCCACGCTGGTACCATATATTACTATCCTTGCTGGTACTATATTTTACTATCCTCGCTGGTACTATATTTTACTACCCACGCTGGTACCATATATTACTATCCTTGCTGGTACTATATTTTACTATCCTCGCTGGTACTATATTTTACTACCCACGCTGGTACCATATATTACTATCCTTGCTGGTACTATATTTTACTATCCTCGCTGGTACTATATTTTACTACCCACGCTGGTACCATATATTACTATCCTTGCTGGTACTATATTTTACTATCCTCGCTGGTACTATATTTTACTACCCACGCTGGTACCATATATTACTATCCTTGCTGGTACTATATTTTACTATCCTCGCTGGTACTATATTTTACTACCCACGCTGGTACCATATATTACTATCCTTGCTGGTACTATATTTTACTATCCTCGCTGGTACTATATTTTACTACCCACGCTGGTACCATATATTACTATCCTTGCTGGTACTATATTTTACTATCCTCGCTGGTACTATATTTTACTATCCTCGCTGGTACTATATTTTACTATCCTCGCTGGTACTATATTTTACTATCCTCGCTGGCACTATATTTTACTATCCTCGCTGGTACTATATTTTACTATCCTCGCTGGCACTATATTTTACTATCCTCGCTGGTACTATATTCTACTATCCTCGCTGGCACTATATTTTGCTATCCTCGCTGGTACTATATTTTACTATCCTCGCTGGTACTATATTTTACTGCCCACGCTGGTTCTAACTATATTTTACTACCCTCGCTGATACTATATTTACTACAAAGTAACTTTACGCGGCAAAGTATATGGGGTTTCTAGAAAGGGTAGGGGAGAAATTCTCTAAGGCTGTTCAGTAAACTTGATTCTTGCCATGTTTATTTTTTGTGACGCTTTCACACCTTAACTAAGTAACCGATCATCATAAAATTTGCATATTAGGGATGCAAAGAAGGGCATAGATAAGGAAATTCATCCAGAAAAAAAGTATTAAAAGAGTACAGATTAAAGTTTTGCATGACTGAATGTTCTTTCAAGAGTTGTGAGTTATCTAAGTTACCAGTAAATGGTGCTGCGAACATCTACTTCTGTACCGTTCTGTTAGCCAATATAGAGTATCCATTTTATTATAATTCATCTATTTATTACGATAGATAACAAAAAATGCATGTGAAACCGCATGCTATGCTAGTAAAGTGTAAAAATAATTAATAATTCTAGACGGTCCATCGGATAAAGAAGAAGATTGTAAGCCTGAAGCAGAGTCTCCATTGGAGACGATAAAGGAAGAAAATCTAGAAACTAATGATCAGACGAAAGAAGGAGAAGAGAAAATCGCAGAAGAATTAAAAGAGTCGGAAGAAGAAAACAAAGAGGAGACGGAAGAAATTTCCGATAGCGAAAGCGATTCGTCTGATTTTCCTGATACTCACATAAAGGTATTTTACGCATTATCTTTAAACAATCTATAAAAATAAATTTAATTTGTTGTTTGTTTGACTTTAAAAGCTTAATCAATTTTGACATGACTTGGGTTCGCAGATATAATACTCTAAAATTGGGTTACATATTATTACGCCTTATCGTAAAGGGATAAACAGTAATGGTCAAATTTAACAGAGATAACTGTAGGGGCGAGGAGCATGCAAGCAATCCCATAGGTCAATGGAGAAAAACCGGCTCGAAGGACCAAAATGTAGGAGTTAAGAGCACGTGTTCCTGGTGCTCGTCTTGGGTATAAAGCTTGTTACAATTATGTTGTGTTATAAGGTATCACTACATATTTTAAAACAAATTCCGCTGCCACGTTTGTCTGTCTGTCTGTCTGTTCGCGATGAACTCCAAACCTACTGAACGGATTTTCATGCGGTTTTACCACCATTCACAAGTAGATAAAGTGATTCATGAGGAAGGATTAGGTATATAATTTGTCAAGGTTTTTTTTTATTATCAGGGCGGGATAATATCCGCCGTGCCCGCTAATATATAAAATAATAACCACTTTTGTCTGGCTATTAAATATGTATATATTATTTCGGATGGCTTTGTACGTTATACATATATCTCTAATTAGATCGCGATCACCATACACTAAGTGTAACATGAAGTATAGTGACAAGCTGTGGTAAAAATAAAAACCGTTAATTCTTTATGCCAGGTTTCGTGATTAGCTAATGTATATGCAGGTTCGCATGACAGCGATGAATGCCTATGGGTTATCGATTTGTCGGTGTTCGCTGTTGTGTTTAGATTGTACTATATATATCTTCCCAGACGTGCAGTACATCGTGCTACTATTTTTTTTTATTAATATAGATTTTTTATTCGTTCCAGGTCGATCATGACACAGGCCGAGTGATAATGCTGTCCAGGACTGTCTCAGAAGTTTCAGACAGAGGTATGTAAATCTTAATCTTGATTTTGTAGGTATTTTGGAAAGCCATGTAGTGGTTATTACATTTCACTTATAATCCTGTGTTATTCGGCTGTATATTTTGTAATATCGGTGATGCTTTACGTAATATTTGATTTGATGGTGGTAGAGCCACGCTGAAGCTATTACTGGTGTCAGTATAACCCTTCCCCCAAAGGGTGGCAACGCACTTGCGACTCCACTGGTGTTGTTAGTGTCCATGGACGGTGGTGATCACTTTACATCAGGTGACCCACCTGTTCGTTTGCCACCTATGACATAGAAAAAAATATATATAATTTGTTTTTTGTGTACAAATGGAGTGGATGTGAAATAATACAACGGAACATGGATTCTGACTTGTCACAAAATCTCCCTGGAAAGTTCTAAGAAGTTCATTATCTTGTGTTATTTGTCTCTATCTTTGTATATAAATTTCTTCTGTGCGTGTGTATGTCACTGAACTCCTCCTAAACGGCTGCACCGATTTTGATTAAATTTTGTGTGCGTGTTTCAGTGGGTCCGAGAATGGTTTAGATTCACAATTGGACCCAGTAGATGGCGCTGCGGTTAATTTTTAGGTTTTTTTTTATTATCAAGGCAAGACAACGTCTACCGAGCCCGCTAGTATTTTATAATATTGGTGGTGTTTTATATAATATAGTTTAGTTGTTATTGTTAGTTCATTAAAATGGTCGCAAGAAACTTGTAATATAATTGCCTACTGTACAACGGCAGTAATAATTTGCTAGAAGATTAATTGTCAAAAAAAAAGTCCTAACTTTCCGCTTTTCGATTCTAATATACTCTTTGATGTCCAAAATGGAACTGACATTGATAACTGACTGACAGTCACTGTGAGTCTATTGTATACACGAAATCTTTATATATCATTTTTTTCTGTACGTATATATATCACTGAACTCGTCCTAAACGGCTGGACAGATTTTGATGGAATTTTGTGGACGTGTTCCAGTGGATCCGAGAATGGTTTAGATTCATAATTGGAACCGGTAGGTGGTGCTGCAGTGGATTTTTTTTATATATTTTTTATTATCAAGGCAGAACAACGTCTACCCGGCCCGCTAGTTATATATAAGAAACAAAGAGTTGAAATTTCCAAAATACAATAAAAAATAATTAGAAAGTCCTACGAACTTACCTTACTCGTGTCTGCATAAATTTACCTCTCCCAATACATCTTTTAAAAGTTAAGTAACGGGGTGAACTAACTTCGCATGATAATTGGTTGTAAAACGAAAATTCGGATGTCATCAAACTTACAAAAAAAAACCTTATCTAGATGCAGGATTTCATTCAAATCGTTAGAGCCGTTTCCGAGATATACGAAATAAACTACATTTTATATATTCTTATATATCAAATAACTCTAAATCTGGTACAATTACTAACAACTATTAATTTAATCTTATTAGATTCAATGTACAATTTATTGTACGAACTTAACACTTAGCATTCATGTCCAAGTTTGAATAATAAAATCATCTGGTAACCCAGTGTACAATATAATGATCAAGTTTTATGGATTTTGCTTTTAAAGTTTCGCGCTAACTGTAAAAACACCTAGTACTGTGATTAATGCCTGTACGGTTACGTTCGTTGCATATTGACCTGGATATTTTGTGCCCATCAGCAGAGTTATATTAAAATTATATTTAATAAATAATTAATTTGTCAGTCGCAAACAAGCACTCAATAATGTTGCACTACAGCACCACTGTAACATAGCAGATAATGTAATTGCAACATTACAAACAACTTTATTTCTACAAACAGGCAACCAAGAATATATATGTAAGGTTAGGGGTCTCCTCATTCCTACAATGCCATATTATTCATTAAACGATTGTCTAAAAATATTCTTTCTGCTATTTTGGATATAGCGACTTCCGGATATAACGACTACAACATCATTATAAACGAAACCCACTGTAGTTTAGGCCTTAGGAGCTTAAATAATATTTGTATGGTACAAAAAAACACCATCGAATCTAACGTCGCATTTTTGTCACTGAATGAGCTGTTTTCATAAGGGTCTGAGGTTTTAACAGTATTTTCCTTATAGCCGAAGAACAAGTGCCGTCGTTTCCATCATTGCCAAAGAAAGTGGGCCATAAACCCCAGAAGAAAGCAGAGGAAAAGAAAAAGCCGGTACAAACCGATGTACTGAAGCGTGGCCAGAGGGGGAAACTGAAGAAAATAAAGGAGAAATATAAAATGAACGACGATGAAGATAGAGAGGCTCATCTGAAATTGTTACAGGTAATAATTCCAAATAACGATGATATCAATTTATGGAAGTCCGTTCCAGGTTTTTGGACCTTTTTCAGACTGCAGACCTCACATTAATTGTTGTTAATTAACAAAGAGACAGTAACAAATGAATAACCGTTTTATTTGATCTAAATTCAATCAAATATTCCGTCTCTCGTATTGTTAATTTTAATTCCTACACATTTTCGATAATTATATTTTATTAGGAAATTTTAGAGTAATCTAATCGGTATGTCCGCAAAAACTTAGATAAGCTGGATTTAGTAAAAGACCGATATAATTTAAATACTAGAAACAATAACAAATTTTGTATTTCATTTGAAAAGTAAATCCTTTCGCAGTCTTCGAAAGAGAGTAAAGATTCGAAGAAACAGAAAAAGGCAGCCGCCAAAGGCAAGAGTAAACCCAAACAGGGAACTCCGAAGATTCCGCAACCCGTTCCCGTCATACTCGAGGTGGAATCTGATGGGGAGGAACCGGAACCTGACGCTGAGGTATTTATACTCCATCATCATCGCCTCCTTTACCTAATATCAGTTGAAAAACTTGGTGGATTCGGCTCAGCGAACTAGCCAGAGTAATTACAAAATTTTCAAGTGAAATTTCTTTTGGGACGATGCGAGTTGAACTGTATGAAACGAAAATGTGTAACGAGAAAGAGATAGCTATAAATATATACAGGCTGTATTGTTAAAGAATCGGAATATTCACAGGGAACATTGAGTAGTTGTGTCTGGTTCTAAATCAATTTAAAAAATAGGTGCTTAATATTTGACCTAATTATCTAAAAAAATACAAAATTATACACATTCGTCTACTCGTCTATTTTAAAGCACAGTGTCAATGACCATCGGGTGTAGTGAAAATGAAAGACCATCTAACAAAGAATAATTTTTCGAAGCATGAACAAAACAAAAGGTGTTATTGTCCATTTTATTATCGAAAGTTATTAATTCCGGGTCGCCCCTTGTAATTTTCGGCACCGGTCATTGCACCCTGGCGTATTATGTTACTTTTGAAAATCTTAGAACAAACATTAACTTAGGTTCTCTTTGTTATTTATTAATATTTGTTTTTATATTATTATTTTACATGTTAAATGTAACCATGAAGCATCTCTTTGCAATCGACTAACCTATCACCTGGTATAAATAGGTTAAGGCTGTAAGAGAATGAGGTAGTATATTCTTAATGTACTCGAAATATATACAAAGAGAGGGAGGGAGATGGGGAGGAAATTTTGAACCATGGGACCTGTTTTTCTTGAGTTTTGTTTAACACGTACTTTACGTATGTGTTGGTCTCCAGGCTGATCAGCAAGGCGCTGATGCTGATACTGAGATGCTGTGCCAGCTCACCGGAGCTCCCGTTGCGGAGGACGAACTATTGTTCGCTGTACCCGTTGTCGCTCCTTACTCCGCCCTTATTAACTACAAGTCAGTCTTTCATTATATTCGCATTTCTTTGGGATTTTTCTGGGTTGAACTTTAGTGCATTATAACTTAAAGATGGCGATGAAGCCGCCATGAGAGTTATAGTTTCGATTATAAATCCGTTACTTATAAATAATATAACAATATTTAAGTAAAATAATAATTATAGTTGGTTACTGTATAAGCTGCACTACATTTAAAACGATATTTGATTTGATTAATAAAATAAACGAAAACCGAATTTTAAGGTACGAATCAAGCGTCAAAGAAACAAAAAAAATGACCTTTTGCAACGTTTGTGACACAGATGACGAAAATTAGTGCATTTGCATGCGTTTGAATAATACCCTGTCTGATGTTTTTTTTCTTTTTTTATGTCAAAGGAGGCAAACGAACATGTGGGTCACATGATTTTAAGTGATCACCACCGTCCATAGACACTTGCAACACCAGGGGAGTCGCAAGTGTGTTGCCAGCCTTTGTATGGGTGTGAGGGAGGAAGGAGACAGGAGAGGGGAGGAGGAAGGGAATGGGAGGGTTGTCTCCGGCGCTCTCGCTGATCGAACGAAACGCAACAATGCAAGCACTGTTATTTCACGTAGGTTTTCTGTGGGTCGGGTGGTAGTACCGACCCATTCATGCTGAAACTAGTAATAGCTTAAGCGTAGCTCTACCACCATCAAAATTAAATTTGTAAAGTTGAATAATGTGGCCTAAGATGATGTCATAGTAAACCTAGACGGCTAGGTTTAGAGTGCTGGAGCATTTACAGGTGCTTGGTAACAAATTTTCTACTAGCCAGACACAAAACCGCAAATTTGGTGATTGACGATAGCACCATGGTATGGGTCATTCTGATATTTCTCATTTCCGAAAGCTCTCACTAATTGCAAGATTAGAATCTGCGTCCTTTGACGATGTGTCCAAATAACTACCACAGAAAAGTTACCATAACTACCAGAGAGAGTGATAAAAAGTATGTTATAATATGGAAAAGATAGACAAGCACAATAAAGACAGGGAGATAGCCCGCTTGGAAATGAATGACGTTTCGTTGTGTTTGCGTATAACATAAACTTATCCGACACTTGACATAACTATGTATGATGATCTATTATACAATAAACAGTAAAAAAAAAAATGTTTTCTGATACAATTTTTCCCATTTGTGTATAGGTACAAGGTGAAGCTGACACCAGGCACTGGTAAGCGAGGTAAAGCAGCTAAAACTGCCGTACAAGTGTTTCTCAGGGAGCCAACTGCTACGCCGCGGGAAAAAGACCTCCTTAAAGCGGTCCGCGAGGAAAACGTAGCGAGGAATTTCCCAGGAAAGGTCAAACTCTCCGCACCTCAACTTCACAGGCATAAAAAGTAGACGAATTTACTATAGGGGGCGTGGTGAGCATTACACGCATGCTTGAGCGAATGCGTGACGGCGTGAATAACGTCGCACGCATCCCTCGAGCGTATGCGTGAAAGCGTGACTAACGTCACACGTATCCCTCGAAAGTACGCAAACAGTTGTGAGATTAATACTCATCACGTAAAAGTAAAAATCTATTGACATGTTGTAAAGTATACCGTTAATGAAATAAATGGTTGTAAATTAAATAGAAGTTTTATTTAAAAATAATAAAGTTACATATAAGGAGTGGTAAATAAGTTCAGTCTTCCTCTTCCTCTTCTTCGGCGAAGTCTTCTCCCTCTCCTGGCAACTCGAGTGGAGGTGGCGGTGGCAGGTGAGCAATCCGATAAGCCTTATACAATCAATCAAATCAAAATCAAAAATACTTTATTCAATTTAGACCCTAAGAAGGCACTTATGAACGTCAAAACCATCACCGGTTCGGAAAATAAGCCACTCATCGAGAAGAACCGGCAAGAAACTCGATCTGGTTTATCTTTAGTGCAGTCTTATTATTATATAGTTTAGCTATTATCTATTACAAAATATGTATTTATAACGTATAATGGGGTGTCATAATCAAACTTTTACTATAGTAATTTCAATGAAAGCTACCTGAACCAAGTGAACCGAGAGTGACCTTAATAATTATAATATAATAATAGTTTTAATATAATAGTTGTGTAATTACACCAAGAGATGTCGTCACCGGTTAATAACATCGCGCTATCAAGATGACAGCAAAAATAGGTCCGTTAATTTGTAATATAAATATGCCTTGAGGTCATATAGTTTTATTTAGTCCGGTGAAGCTGAAAAGACCCTGTCAGGTCAAGAGCATGGGCAGTTCGAAAAAAAAAATTGTTTTATTTAACCATCTGCATCTCGAAAAGTGACCTATCAAGAAGTTCGTTCTTCAACCACTATATAAATATTAAAAACACATATTCTGCATTGAATTCTATATTGAATCCTGTTAATAATAAGGGTTTAAATATTAATTTGACGTGTTAAGGGAATGGTCAATTTATAATAAAATTTAGATTTTACGGTTCAGAGTGTCGGTCACACAAAGATTATAGTATTTTTTAAGTGAAAATATTCTTTAGCATGGTGTCATACGGGAGGCGCTCGGCTTTTTCGGAGTGCCACCGTACCTGCGGCGGCTGTTGGAGACGTACCTGGAGGAGAGAGAGGTCGCTTTCGTGGATGCCAGAGGTCAGATGGCCCGACGCAATACGGCCTGTGGGGTTCCACAGGGGTCGGCCTTGGGCCCGCTCCTGTGGAACATGGGCTACGACTGGGTGCTTCGCGGCGCGCTCCCCTCTGGAGCGCGCCTCATTTGCTACGCGGATGACACCCTAGTCGTAGCCCGA
>MU159834.1:41536-51667 GCA_015888305.1 Antheraea pernyi | reverse complement strand
CCCGAGAGGGTGGCGTATCCATAAAGGATTTCCCCACGTAAATAAAAAAAAAAAAAAAAAGGGGAACAGAAAAGCTAGACGCCGTCCGCCCGGTCCTGCTAGAATGGATCGGGAGAGGTTGGGGTTCCCTGACGTTCCGACTGGTGCAGGTGCCCACCGGACACGGTTGTTTCGGGTGGTACCTGCACCGGATCGCGCGCAGGGAGCCGCCCGCCGCCTGTCACGAGTGCGGCGCTGACGAAGATACCGCGCAGCACACTCTGTCTAATTGTGCTGCGTGGAGAGAGCAGCGCCGCATTCTGGCGGCGGCGGTAGGAGTGGACTTATCGCTGCCGAGCGTGGTTTTGGCCATGCTCGGCAGCGAACAGGCGTGGCGAACGATGGCCTCCTTCTGCGAGGAGGTCATCTCGCAGAAGGAGGCGGCGGAGAGGGCCCGAGAGGTAGACCCTCAAAGTGGCCCTCTCCGCCAAAGGAGGACAGGCGGGAGGAAGAGGCGGCGCTTTGCTCAACTGCTCCCGCCACCGTAGCCAGACCTGAGGGGATGGGCCAGGCGCGGACCGGCTCTACAAAGTTGATTAGCTTGTTCGATCCCTTGCCGCCCCCACAAAACGGTCTGTCGGTACACCGTGGGGTTTTAGTCCGTGCCGGTGTTGTTAGTGTCCATGGACGGTGGTGATCACTTAACATCAGGTGACCCACCTGTTCGTTTGCCACCTATGACATAGAAAAAAATATATATAATTTGTTTTTTGTGTACAAATGGAGTGGATGTGAAATAATACAACGGAACATGGATTCTGACTTGTCACAAAATCTCCCTGGAAAGTTCTAAGAAGTTCATTATCTTGTGTTATTTGTCTCTATCTTTGTATATAAATTTCTTCTGTGCGTGTGTATGTCACTGAACTCCTCCTAAACGGCTGCACCGATTTTGATTAAATTTTGTGTGCGTGTTTCAGTGGGTCCGAGAATAGTTTAGATTCACAATTGGACCCAGTAGATGGCGCTGCGGTTAATTTTTAGGTTTTTTTTTATTATCAAGGCAAGACAACGTCTACCGAGCCCGCTAGTATTTTATAATATTGGTGGTGTTTTATATAATATAGTTTAGTTGTTATTGTTAGTTCATTAAAATGGTCGCAAGAAACTTGTAATATAATTGCCTACTGTACAACGGCAGTAATAATTTGCTAGAAGATTAATTGTCAAAAAAAAAGTCCTAACTTTCCGCTTTTCGATTCTAATATACTCTTTGATGTCCAAAATGGAACTGACATTGATAACTGACTGACAGTCACTGTGAGTCTATTGTATACACGAAATCTTTATATATCATTTTTTTCTGTACGTATATATATCACTGAACTCGTCCTAAACGGCTGGACAGATTTTGATGGAATTTTGTGGACGTGTTCCAGTGGATCCGAGAATGGTTTAGATTCATAATTGGAACCGGTAGGTGGTGCTGCAGTGGATTTTTTTTATATATTTTTTATTATCAAGGCAGAACAACGTCTACCCGGCCCGCTAGTTATATATAAGAAACAAAGAGTTGAAATTTCCAAAATACAATAAAAAATAATTAGAAAGTCCTACGAACTTACCTTACTCGTGTCTGCATAAATTTACCTCTCCCAATACATCTTTTAAAAGTTAAGTAACGGGGTGAACTAACTTCGCATGATAATTGGTTGTAAAACGAAAATTCGGATGTCATCAAACTTACAAAAAAAAACCTTATCTAGATGCAGGATTTCATTCAAATCGTTAGAGCCGTTTCCGAGATATACGAAATAAACTACATTTTATATATTCTTATATATCAAATAACTCTAAATCTGGTACAATTACTAACAACTATTAATTTAATCTTATTAGATTCAATGTACAATTTATTGTACGAACTTAACACTTAGCATTCATGTCCAAGTTTGAATAATAAAATCATCTGGTAACCCAGTGTACAATATAATGATCAAGTTTTATGGATTTTGCTTTTAAAGTTTCGCGCTAACTGTAAAAACACCTAGTACTGTGATTAATGCCTGTACGGTTACGTTCGTTGCATATTGACCTGGATATTTTGTGCCCATCAGCAGAGTTATATTAAAATTATATTTAATAAATAATTAATTTGTCAGTCGCAAACAAGCACTCAATAATGTTGCACTACAGCACCACTGTAACATAGCAGATAATGTAATTGCAACATTACAAACAACTTTATTTCTACAAACAGGCAACCAAGAATATATATGTAAGGTTAGGGGTCTCCTCATTCCTACAATGCCATATTATTCATTAAACGATTGTCTAAAAATATTCTTTCTGCTATTTTGGATATAGCGACTTCCGGATATAACGACTACAACATCATTATAAACGAAACCCACTGTAGTTTAGGCCTTAGGAGCTTAAATAATATTTGTATGGTACAAAAAAACACCATCGAATCTAACGTCGCATTTTTGTCACTGAATGAGCTGTTTTCATAAGGGTCTGAGGTTTTAACAGTATTTTCCTTATAGCCGAAGAACAAGTGCCGTCGTTTCCATCATTGCCAAAGAAAGTGGGCCATAAACCCCAGAAGAAAGCAGAGGAAAAGAAAAAGCCGGTACAAACCGATGTACTGAAGCGTGGCCAGAGGGGGAAACTGAAGAAAATAAAGGAGAAATATAAAATGAACGACGATGAAGATAGAGAGGCTCATCTGAAATTGTTACAGGTAATAATTCCAAATAAAGATGATATCAATTTATGGAAGTCTGTTCCAGGTTTTTGGACCTTTTTCAGACTGCAGACCTCACATTAATTGTTGTTAATTAACAAAGAGACAGTAACAAATGAATAACCGTTTTATTTGATCTAAATTCAATCAAATATTCCGTCTCTCGTATTGTTAATTTTAATTCCTACACATTTTGGATAATTATATTTTATTAGGAAATTTTAGAGTAATCTTATCGGTATGTCCGCAAAAACTTAGATAAGCTGGATTTAGTAAAAGACCGATATAATTTAAATACCAGAAACAATAACAATTTTTGATTTCATTTGAAAAGTAAATCCTTTCGCAGTCTTCGAAAGAGAGTAAAGATTCGAAAAAACAGAAAAAGGCAGCCGCCAAAGGCAAGAGTAAACCCAAACAGGGAACTCCGAAGATTCCGCAACCCGTTCCCGTCATACTCGAGGTGGAATCTGATGGGGAGGAACCGGAACCTGACGCTGAGGTATTTATATACTCCATCGTCATCACTTATTTTACTTAGTATCAGTCGAAAAACCTGATGGATTCGGTACAGCGCATTCTCCAGATTAATTTCAAGGTTTCCAAGTGAAATTTCTTTTAGGACGATGTGAATTTAATTGTATAAAACGGAAATGTGTAACGATATAGAGATAACTATAAATATATATAGGCTAAATCGTTAAAGAACCGGAATATTCACAGGGGTTACTGAGTAGTTTTTTCTGCTTCTAAATTTAAAAAATAGGTGCTTAATATTTGTCCTAATTATTTAAAATATACAAAAATTATATACAATCCTCTACGCGTCTATGTTAAAGCACAGTGTCAATGATCATCGGGTGTAATGAGTGTGAAAGACCATTTTCTTCTTCTTCTTACCCTTATCCCACATAAGTAGGGTCGGTACAAAATGTTTGTCATGTTGTGGTATATGATTTGGCTTAATTTTACGATCGGCCGCCAGCCTGACATCAACCCTCCTTGGGATTATTTTGTTGTGAAAGACCAACTAACATAAGAAATTTTTTCGAAGCGCGAACAAAAGGGTTTATTGTCCGTTTTATTATTGAAAGTTATTAATTCCGGGTGGCTCCTTGTAGCTTTGGGCACCGGTCATTGCACTTAGGTTTATTATGTTAGATCACATACTTTTGAAAGTCTTAGAACAAACTTTAACTTAGATTCTCTTTGTTGTTATTAGTATTTGTTTTGATATTATTACTTTACATGTTAAATGTTACCATGAAGTACGATCTCATTGAATATTGCAATCGACTAACCTATCATCTGATATAAATAGGTTAAGGCTGTAAGAAAATGAGGTAGTATATCCATAATATATACAAAAAGAGGGAGGGAGAGGGGGAGGGAATTGTGAACTCTGTGACCTGTTTTTCTTAAGTTTTGCTTAACACGTACTTTACGTATGTGTTGGTCTCCAGGCTGATCAGCAAGGCGCTGATGCTGATACTGAGATGCTGTGCCAGCTCACCGGAGCTCCCGTTGCGGAGGACGAACTATTATTCGCTGTACCCGTTGTCGCTCCTTACTCCGCCCTTATTAACTACAAGTCAGTCTTTCATTATATTCTCATTTCTTTGGAATTTTGTGTGAAAAAATGACTATAAAACATGTTAATGAAGCCCCCATGAAAGTTATAGTTTCGATTATAAATCCGTTACTTACAACTAAAATAACAATGTTTAAGTATAATAGTTAAGTAAAGGAATAATAATAATAATAACTACATTTAAAACGATTTTTGATTTGATTAATATAATAAAAGAAAACAGAATAAAGGTACGAATCAAGTCTAAAGAAACAAAAAAAGAACCTTTTAGTAACGTTTGTGATATACAGATAACGAAAATTAGTGCACTTGCGTTTCAACAAGGCCCCGTCTAACGTTAAATGATGTAGCCTAAGATGGTGCCACAGTAAACCTAGACGAATAGGTTTGGAGTGCATTAGCTGGAGCACTTATAGGTGCTTGGCGACAGATTTTCAACTTGAGGGTTAGTCCTAGCCAGACGGATATTAGACAAAACCGCAAATTTGGTGATTGGTGATATGGGTATGTGTATGTACACTGTGGTATGGGTCATTCTGATATTTCTCATTCACGAAAGCTCTAACTCATTGCAGGATTAGAATCTGCGTCCATTGACGATGTGTCCAAATAACTACCACAGAAAAGTTACCATCATTACCAGAGAGAGTGATATGGAAAAGATAGATAAGCACAATAAAGATAGGGAGATAGCCTGCTTGGAAATGAATGACGTTTCGTTGTGTTTGCGTAAAACATTAACTTATCCGACACTTGATGATCTATTATAGAATTAACACTAAAAAAATATATATTTCTGATACAATTTTCCCATTTGTGTATAGGTACAAGGTGAAGCTGACACCAGGCACTGGTAAGCGAGGTAAAGCAGCTAAAACTGCCGTACAAGTGTTCCTCAGGGAGCCAACTGCTACGGCGCGGGAAAAAGACCTCCTTAAAGCGGTCCGCGAGGAAAACGTAGCGAGGAATTTCCCAGGAAAGGTCAAACTCTCCGCACCTCAACTTCACAGGCATAAAAAGTAGACGAATTTACTATAGGGGGCGTGGTGAGCATTACACGCATGCTTGAGCGAATGCGTGACGGCGTGAATAACGTCGCACGCATCCCTCGAGCGTATGCGTGAAAGCGTGACTAACGTCACACGTATCCCTCGAAAGTACGCAAACAGTTGTGAGATTAATACTCATCACGTAAAAGTAAAAATCTATTGACATGTTGTAAAGTATACCGTTAATGAAATAAATGGTTGTAAATTAAATAGAAGTTTTATTTAAAAATAATAAAGTTACATATAAGGAGTGGTAAATAAGTTCAGTCTTCCTCTTCCTCTTCTTCGGCGAAGTCTTCTCCCTCTCCTGGCAACTCGAGTGGAGGTGGCGGTGGCAGGTGAGCAATCCGATAAGCCTTATACAATCAATCAAATCAAAATCAAAAATACTTTATTCAATTTAGACCCTAAGAAGGCACTTATGAACGTCAAAACCATCACCGGTTCGGAAAATAAGCCACTCATCGAGAAGAACCGGCAAGAAACTCGATCTGGTTTATCTTTAGTGCAGTCTTATTATTATATAGTTTAGCTATTATCTATTACAAAATATGTATTTATAACGTATAATGGGGTGTCATAATCAAACTTTTACTATAGTAATTTCAATGAAAGCTACCTGAACCAAGTGAACCGAGAGTGACCTTAATAATTATAATATAATAATAGTTTTAATATAATAGTTGTGTAATTACACCAAGAGATGTCGTCACCGGTTAATAACATCGCGCTATCAAGATGACAGCAAAAATAGGTCCGTTAATTTGTAATATAAATATGCCTTGAGGTCATATAGTTTTATTTAGTCCGGTGAAGCTGAAAAGACCCTGTCAGGTCAAGAGCATGGGCAGTTCGAAAAAAAAAATTGTTTTATTTAACCATCTGCATCTCGAAAAGTGACCTATCAAGAAGTTCGTTCTTCAACCACTATATAAATATTAAAAACACATATTCTGCATTGAATTCTATATTGAATCCTGTTAATAATAAGGGTTTAAATATTAATTTGACGTGTTAAGGGAATGGTCAATTTATAATAAAATTTAGATTTTACGGTTCAGAGTGTCGGTCACACAAAGATTATAGTATTTTTTAAGTGAAAATATTCTTTAGCATGGTGTCATACGGGAGGCGCTCGGCTTTTTCGGAGTGCCACCGTACCTGCGGCGGCTGTTGGAGACGTACCTGGAGGAGAGAGAGGTCGCTTTCGTGGATGCCAGAGGTCAGATGGCCCGACGCAATACGGCCTGTGGGGTTCCACAGGGGTCGGCCTTGGGCCCGCTCTTGTGGAACATGGGCTACGACTGGGTGCTTCGCGGCGCGCTCCCCTCTGGAGCGCGCCTCATTTGCTACGCGGATGACACCCTAGTCGTAGCCCGAGGGGGGAAACAAAAGAGTTGTTGCGCCTGGCCACGGAGGCCGTGACCCTCGTGGTCGGGCGCATCAGAAGGTTGGGCCTCGAGGTGGCCCTCGATAAGACCGAGGCCCTAATGTTCCATGGGCCTCGGCGAGGGCCGCCTCCAAGGGCCCACATCTATGTGGAGTTCGTCCGTGTCAAGTTGGGACCCGGATGAAGTATGTGGGCCTCATCCTGGACGGACGCTAGGGGTTCGAGCCCCACTTTAAGGGGCTCGGACCGCGCATAGTAAAGGCGGCAGCGGCACTCGGACGACTCCTCCCCAACACGGGGGGGCCGGGCGCCGTCTGCCGTCGCCTCTATATGGGGGTCGTCCGGTCCATGGCCGCCTACGGGGCACCGTTGTGGGTAGACGCCCTTAACGCCACAAATATTCGTGCGCTGCGAGCTGCGCAGCGTACCGTGGCGTTGAGGGTGATACGAGGGTACCGCACGGTGTCCTCGGGGGCGGCCATGGTGCTGGCCGGCTCCCTTCCTTGAGAGCTAGAGGCGGAGGTGCTTGCCGCCGTATATCAATATACGGCGGCTAAGAAACGGATGAGGGAGCCTCTAGCTCCCAGAGAAATAGAGGAAAGGAGAAGAGAGAAGAGGGATGAAGTGGTGGAAAGGTGGAGGCGGGACCTGGCGGATGCGCGGTATGGTCGATACACGATCGACGCCGTCCGCCCGGTCCTGCCAGATTGGTGCAATAGAGGATGGGGCTCTCTGACGTTCCGTCTGGTGCAGGTCCTGACTGGGCACGGTTGCTTCGGTTGGTACCTGCACCGGATAGCACGCAGGGAGCCGACCGCCGTATGCCATCAGTGCGGCATTGACCCGGACACCGCACAGCACACTCTGTCTGAGTAGTGAGGATAACTGGAATGCAATGGCCTCCTTCTGCGAGGAAGTCGTCTCGCAGAAGGAGGCGGCGGAGAGGGTCCGTGAGCGGGATCCTCAAAGTGACCCTCTCCGCCAACGGAGGACAGGCAGGAAGAGGCGGCAGTTTGACCGCCTCCTTCCACCGTAGCTGAACCTAGGGAAGATGGGTCGGGGGGCCCATCTTCCTATTGCGCAGGTCCGGCGGACGGAGGAGGCGGCCGGTGTGTACCCGGCTGTCTCCGAACAGGACGAGGTCCGGCGGCAACAATATCGCTGCTGGGCCAACCGCTGGGGCGGCACGATGAAGTCTATAGAGATCTCGTGCCGCCCCAACTTAGCGGTAGACGTACACCGTGGGGTTTTAGTCCGTGCAAGACGGACATAACCCACCCTCTCCCATGCGAGGGTGGTGTATCCATAAGGGTTTACCCCACGTAAAAAAAAAGGGACAGCTAGTATATAATAATTTTATATTACTACCGCAACCGTATAAACGATAATGACTACATGCTATAAAACAAACTCCTCCGCTGCGTCTCTCTCCTGTTCGCGATAAGCTCTAAAACTAGGGAATAGATTTTCATGCGGTTTTTATTAATAGAGAGAGTGATTCATGAGGAAGGTTATAATTATACGTAGATAAAATATATAGGTAGTAAAATTTGTGTAAATTGGTTAAAATATAACGATAATTGTCGGCAGTATTGAAAGCAGTCAAGCCGCTTGGGTCTTTTCGTCGAAAACGCTGTCTTTTGCGTTTGAGATATAACAAAACAATTATAATAATAATATATATAAAATAGATTGTTTGAATGTAGTTATAGACGCTACTTCACCTCTAAAAATAGCTTTTAACATAAATTAATGACGTCACAAGCTTTCAACCTCCACCTGCCGGTTGCGCAGCTTTCGCTACCGGAATGTCACGAAGCGTGCGTCCTCTCGCTCACATCGAGACAGAACGAGACGGCTGTATCGAAACTTGGAAAGTTCATCATATTCGGACGTACGTTTGTAAGTTACACAAACGAAGACGAAGCTGGTTCACATTACATTTTACTTAGTCTAAACGCGTAACTTAATTAACATACACTATACCTATAGCAGCATTCGTCAACATCGGCTGAGTGCCTTAAGCGCTCGCCTTAGCAGTCCGGTGAAGCTGTTAAGACCTTGCTAGGTCAATAGCGTAGTCAGTTAATAATTCACACTATAATTAATTTAAAAATGCAAATGAACACAGTTTAAATCACAGTTTTCACCACCTCGATTTTTTTAAATAGTTTATAGATTTTAACGTTTGAACACTTCGCAATCTCAACTGATGTGGCATAGGAAGGTAAACACGCTAAACCAGCTACCGGAACACACCAACTAACGCTTCGCGACAGATTTTCAACTTGGAAAAAGTAGTTAGCCAGGGGGAGTTAGAAGAATCGCTACCACCGTGCTAAGCTTTCATCTCGGTGATTTTCATTCAATGGAAGCTCCGACTTAGTTCATTTAGAATCTACGTCCATCGACGCTGAGTTCGAACAGGCTATCAACCAAACCATTATCGCTTTAAAACACTATTTACTTTATACCGAAACGCATATGGTATCTATAAATATTTAAAAAAAACAAACTCGCTTTTCGCGACAGTCTGTGTATTCTTTTCTAAACGACCCAATGGATTTTCATATACTTTCACTATAATTTAGAATATTTATTTCGAAAAGTTTATATGCCTAGGACATGTATATTATATTTATAAACAATAGCTAATCCGAGCATTTATAATAAAATACTTTTGGAGTGGAATGGTTTTAGGTGCGTGTAGTGTGTGATGTACTCCAACTGAGTGACTGCTCCTGATGGCAAACGAAGGTCCTCACTATTGGGGCTATTTAATTGACAAGGGCAATTGTTTGTTTGCGCAGTTTTAATGTTGATGTTCCCCGTATCTACGACCTTTCGTGCGGGCCAGCGCGCAGGAACGGCTCGCCGTTCATACGTCGCGGTCTCATATAATTATTTGCTTACCTTGCACTCTGCCTCACATGCCTACATTGTGTCCCTACATACTTTTTGTGACTTAAATATAAAAGTTAGATATATGCTGTTGCTGACTTTTTTGTAGGCATTATCAAGCTACAACTTTTCTCTGGAACTCAATTATATATCTCTCACCGTTAAGGCAACGTTCGTAAGAAACGTGTTCGTTTGACCGAGGTGTGCCGTGCACCCTTGAGCTAGTTGTCAAAGTAAAATCGGCTGAGTGCCTTAAGCGCTGGTAAACGCCTGCCGCCGGGGGTGTAGCGGAGCATGCTCGCGCTGTCCCGCGACACTCCCACAGTGTGGCGTAGGTTGTCGTGGAGTTTTAGTCGGTTGAAGTCGCCGAAAGGCACCAGCAGCTGCGTCCCAGCACGCAGTTGGCGGTCGACTCAGCTCAGGCCCTCCCCCGGGGGCCTGACAGTCCATGATGGATTTTCTCTCCACGTTA
>MU159834.1:0-15842 GCA_015888305.1 Antheraea pernyi | reverse complement strand
AGGTGGGCCTCCGGCGCTCTCACTGACCGAACGAAAGGCAAAAATGCAAGCACTGTTACTTCACGTCGGTGTTCTGTGTGTCGGGTGGCACTACCCCGGGCGAGCCGACCCATTCATTCTAAAACTAGTAATAGCTACAGCGTGACTCCACCACCATAAAACGGGTAACACTACCACGCGCCGAAAGCTCTCAAAAGGAAAAACCAGTAATAGCTTCAGCGTGGCTGTACCACCGTTAATATAAACCGTTAACCGTTAATGGTGCATCCATTATTAGAAAGGAGTTGTAGTCCGGTGAAGCTGTTAAGGCCTTGCCTTGTTAATAGCGTAGTCAGTTCGTAAGTAAAAAAAAATTAGAAAGGAGTCAATTCCAGACATCACTATCGTTCACATATTGATCCACTCTATAATAGCATTTTGACTCCAAAACCCATTTGACATTGCATTCGTTTGTATACAACTTAAACTCTTATCATTTTGGATAGGCCAGGGGTTAACGTCTAGTCTCACACTATATATTTATAAAATACTAGCGGGCCCGGCAGACGTTGTCCCGCCATTATTAAAAATAAATCCTTGACAAATTATATACCAAAACGTTCCCCATGAATCACTTTATCCACTGGTGAAAACCGCATGAAAATCCGTTCAGTAGTTTTTGAGTCTATCGCAAACAGACAGACAGACAGACGCGGTAGGGGACTTTATACTATGTAAAGAAGTAACACTAACCATGCCAGCATTAGGGTTCCACCATATCGTTCGGCCCTGTTGCAGGATGTGCCGACCGTGGTGCACCCAATACGTTAGGTTATTATCAAGCAGATCCTTCAGCGTATGTCCATGATAAAACGGGTTCGGGTTGAAATTAAGGTCGCCTGTTCGGATAAATATATAAAGAAAACACGTTTCAAATGAAAACTTATTTAGATGCATTGGTCAGTGTATCGTCACGCTCGGGTCGGTGACGTTTTAAATCGGGTATACTCGACTCCAGTCGTCATAGACTATTAGAATATTATGTACCAGCTGTGCACGCGACTCCGTCCGCGTGGAAACTTATGTAAAAAAATAGTGACAAATAAAATCATCTGAATGTATTAAGGCCATTTAGGTACCTACTTATCTACTATTCCCTCGTACTTGTGTCACGTCGTCATTAAAATTACAATAACTTTTGATGGAGTGAACCGATTTTAATGAAACAAAGAACATCGTTTATAGGGGCTTTTATTACACCGAGCGTATCAGCCCCATTGTTCCCCAATCTTTCTAGCTCTATCATGAGAGTCGCTGATGAGGTATCACAACCAGATCGTACAGCATCTTAGCTTCATCCGAATAGGGTTCAGCCAAGATTCTGTGACAAATACCTATGTTCTGGCAACTACTTTTTATACTCATCAACAACTCTCTTTCGATGCTGTTCTTGGCACACCTCATCATCAAGTAATGCACATCCTCAATTTTTCTGCATACATGAACACAGTAATGCCTAATCATACAAACAGACACACAGACATTTCTAAAAATGATTGAAATGTATTTTATTACTTATTTTTATAAATATTTTTTTGGCGAAAATCGAAAACGTACAGACACGTCAGATTTACTTTCTTATTATATATAAATGTTTGGTGTATAATCAAGTATACCTTAAGAACAAGACAAGTTTTTAACGTGTGCTCATAAAGCACACACTCGCTTGTTTTAACAGAGTTTTTAATAATGCTCGTAACATCAAAAAATATCTTAAATCATTTTCTTTATTTCATCATAGGAATAAAACACAGAGAAAGCCGGATTCCTGAGAATCAACTATAGTTATACTCCAAACATGCAATGTAAAATCTATAACTGAAATAGTTTAGAATATTATCCGATACGAAATATATATAGGAGTTGTTGAGGTATGTATGCTTGGTACATATACACATTGGTATATACATTTTGGTATATACACTTGGTATATATATGTTTCAACAACTCATATATGTATGAATAGTTAGCTTAGGTTAGCTCAATTAGATCGCGAATTGCATGTATCAGGCAACAGCCAAAGCCGAGGTGTGCCGTGCACCCTTGAGCTAGTATTCAAAATAAGCGCTCGCCTTAGTAGCCCGCTGAAGCTGTTAAGACCTTGCTGGGTCAATAGCGTAGTCAGTTTGAAAAAAAAAAGAAAGAAAAATCTATCGCTTTGAATTTTTGGATCTATGGAAGAATTAGTACACAACAAAGCACGGCCTACATCTCTGTAGCTAGTTGGTCTGTGCGATCCTGAACGCTTGGCATTATACTTTGCAGATAAAGTGCAATTGTCTCACCAAGCTTAGGCAAGAAAACTTAATATCTTCTATTAGGTATCACAGCAGTAGAGAACTGCATTTTAATACAATAAATAAAGTACCTCCTCCCTCCTCCAAGTCGATGTCCTCTTCCTCCTCCCCCGAGCCGTAAGTGTAAAAACCTTGGGGCGAAACGCAAGTAGCGGACTGGATGCGAGCAATTTGTGCTCTCAGATAATTTCGCTCCGTACCGTCAAACGGTGGGAACGTTTGTACCTGGACATGAATTAAATTCTGATAGTCCTTAGTTGTATTAACTGCACTATTAGTTTACGTTTAAAAATATGATTTTCAAGGAGATGACATAAAAGTAGATTACATTACCAATTCAAAGTAACAAGAACTGTATTTTCCTATAAAACACTAGTTCATCTATAGTAACGTTCGTCTTCGGCCTCTTGCCAATCTTTCACGTTCTCAATAAGATGATTGATGTATTCTAATATAAAGTAATGTAAAAGATTTGAAAGACCACACCGGCCGTAAATAAGGTAATATATAAATATTCACTTTTCCTAGAATATCGACCCCTTTTAAAGGACAATATATAAATGAGATATCGTGATACCCCTGAAACCGTTAGTTTTTCGATTCGCTCAATTTTTTCAGCACTCCATTATCATCCCTTACTTTAAGGTTGAGGTGAGAGATTTAACTATTTTTCTTAATTCGAAAATCCGCTTCATTTTCTGATAAAATTCCTTTGCAGCCATTTTGGCCACATTACACAAAAACAAGTAATTGAATTTGTTAATTAACTTGCGTGCTAGTTACAGATATAATGAGAGAAGCTAAAAAAGAGTTAACGACAAAACAAAACATAAAAGGTCAGATATAAAAATTATGTCGTTAGGACTTATTCTCCATATGAATGCATAGATAGTTTAAATATAACTGTAAGTTTTAATTAAAGCTACATTATAATTATACCACCTCTGCATCCAAATCCCCCGTCATGCAGCGAACGGTAAGTCTCGCCACTCGGATCTGTTCAGGTTTCAAATCTGGCAGACAAATCCACGGTTCGCCTGGATTATTACACACCCAAAACACCTGCATTTGAGATGTTTCTTTATACATAATACATCTAGAATTTGATCACAATGTTACCTGATGTTGTGATGACCTGGCTTAAGGTGTAAGTCTCTTCACCGGAATACATTTATAGATTTATCGCTTTCAAAACTGTAGCTTTAGTGAAGCCAATCATGCTACAACCATGATAGGTTGGTTCCATCAATATGTTTTCCTTCACCGAAAACTCAGGTTTCATTGTTGGATTTGTACCCACGTCCGTTGACGTGGTGTCCCAATATTCTATTTGTAACCCATAATTGTTCCAAAAAATATGTATTGTTTCAAGTTTTATGATCATTGGCAATAATTCACAATGGCACGGCTTGACGTCACAGGCCACAGCACGGCTATTATCTAAATAAACTAAATAAATATTGGAAAAATCTTGCTATTTGAGTGTTATCTCGTTGTATTCTGTTACTGCTAGATTTATTCAAAACATTGTATAGTTTCAGCATTTAGAGAGATACAAACATGGACAAATGGGTCATAGTAACCGACCAACTCGACGAAAAATGTATTAAACTGTACGCTACCTACAGCACAATTTTACCAACTTAGCCATAACAACTCTCCGACTATAAAATACCTCAATATCTCCTGAATTTATTGTCTCTCCATAAAGACAATACTACGTGAATATTTACGTAAACACAGTACCGTTTTACAGATACGTTTTATAAGTAAAACAATAGATAATGTTTCCCCTAATAATGAATATCTCATCAATATTTCCCAAGGTGCTTGAAGGAATAAACTCAAACCTTTTTATTCACCCCCTGACCTGGTCTCTCAACAGGTATAGGAGGCGGGGGTTGCCACGTCGACACCGGCTCCGGTGGTAACTTTGGTGGAACTGGTTCCTTCGGCTTTTCTTCTTTATCTTCACCCTCACCCACTGACAGTTATAAAATAAAGTCTACACCACATCTATGCTAGTAACAATGTAAATCTAAAGTGTCTTTACATTTAGATTTTTGTAAAAAAAATTGTTGCAGGTGTCTTGGAATAAGTAATAGGCTACATTTCAAACATTTTTTTTAAATGTCTGTCTGTATGGTTGTATGAACAGGCATCACTGCTAAAGTACTGTGTACATAATAAAACCTCACCAAGAAAATTATAAAGCATATCATTTCAATTTCATTAAAATCGGTTCACTCTATCAAACGTTATTGTAATTTTATCAGTAGTACAGTACAGTATCAGTAAATTATAACATATTATCAGTTTCAAGTAAAACTTATTACTTGGGTAAATTACATGATACAAAGCGGGTGACTGCTAATCTCGACCAAATAGTGATACATAAAGGGAATGGAAGAAATTTTGAGAAAGAACTTATTTATTAACAGAAAGATCTTCAGTGTTGCAAATGTCAACCTGAAGAGCAAAACAATACAAACATTCTTTATTACTTTACCGGATAGTGAGCCGCCATGTCAAGCGGGTTTTAATATGTCTAAAGGCTTATTATAGGGTGGATCAATATGTGAACGATTGTAACATCTGGAAATGACGCCCCTCTCTGTGCATCCACTATAACGGAATGTAACTATTTATGTTATATAAAAATATATAACATTAAGAGATAAAACAGATCGAGTTTCTTGTCGGTTCTTTTCGATGGTTGGGTCGTTTGTCCGAACCGGTGGTAGCTTTGACGTTCATAAGCGCCTTCTCAGGGCCTAAATTTAGTAAAGTATAGTTTAATTTTGAACTGTTAACGGGATGGCAAAAGGATGTATAACACTGTAATATTTATACTATTTAATATTATATTACAATGTATTTTACGGGACGCCAGTACACTCGATCTTCATTTATTTTGTCACTAGCACAATCGCGATTAGAAATTAGAGACATAAAAACAAATATTTATAGATGGCCAGTACACTACAAAACTAACACATCTCTTTTTGTTCTTCAGCTTCTTGTACTCTGTCCTCGTCAATTCCTTCACCTTCTCCTGGCATATCTTTGAGCTCGAATTCCTAAACATCATAGAGCATTAGCTGATAGTTAACGAAATTCGTTTCATTTATCATATAAATATTCTCATACCCTGATCCTCCGGTCGAGTTCTTCTATAGTGAGATCGGTTTCAGCTACGTAGTAATTCGCTCTTGTACCAAATATTTTTCCAAAGAACCTTGAATTAATCACTAGTTTTATTTCATGTAGAATACAACAATATAGTGTTGCGATCTATATTCGGTCCATCTTTCAAAATCCAGCTATATCTAGTTACCAAATAGCAAATAACAAAAAAATATTAACAAAAACTTCTTGATTAAGGATACAAAGTGTATTTTATTAATAAAAAAATACATACAATTGAACATAGTAACCTGCTTTATTAAAGTCCGTTAAAAATAAAAAACTTTGTTTATTTATCTAATTTAACTATTCCTTGTTATTGATAGTTAGAACAAGCATATTTTTTATTAAGTTACGGATATAAGAATGATCAAAGAACAAAGGAAATGTAGCATTCAAATTTGTCTTACACTACTTTACTTATAATATATTAAGTTAGTACTGTAGCCTCACGCCTATACGTTCACACACATTATTACATATGTTGTTGAACGTGTACTTGTCTAGAGGCACTAATAGATTGATTTTGAGTTTTACTAACCTAACACTGGAAACCGGTTCCTTGATAGCGAGCATGTTCAATGATATATAAACAGCGTAGCATTCACTATCAGGTAGACCGTATCCACCCTGGTGGAATTAAAAACAATATTAAGCACCTTAGGATAACTGAGTGTTAATATCAATCACTTTGTAAAGATAAATTAATACGTATTGGCGTTAATAAAAATACAGTGTAAACTCTTCGTAACAAAACTTAACTACATCTTTTTCATACTAAAAAAAGAGTTTTTAACGGGATCCTAGTCTGTCATGTTGGGGATTCTATATTTTATTCATAATCTTGTATTATTTAACTCTATATTTTGTAATGTTGGTGGTGTTTTACGTAATATAGATCGATTATTGTGCACAAGTGAATCGAATGGAAAATAATAGCACGGACCATAAATTCTGAGATGCCACAAGAACTCCCTGGAAAGTTCTAACAAGAGAGCCACCATCTTGTTGGAACATGGTAATTCTCCACACGACACTACATATTGTGTAAAATATGTTGTAATCTACATTGAAACAAAACATTGACACTGGCAAATGCTTCTGCGAAGCCAATACAAGAAAAAGAAGAAGAATAGACATTTCGGATTACAGGGGGTGCCGGATTAGGGATTACCGCGGGTCCACTGTATTTTGTATTAAACTTTTGACGATATGCGCAAGCCCAAATTTATGGCCTATATTAGAGCCGCCAAAAAAATTAACTTTATATCCTAATAAGAAACATACGAGTAATTTAGAGTTACCTCTCTGAAATAGAAATTATGATCTATCAAATCAGCAATTCTTGGTTTCACGTTGTCCTCTTCAAGGTCTAACTCTTGTTCCTCTTCGCCAATTTCTTCATCCTTCTGAGCCTTGCTGGCGACCAACTGGAACGCAAATAAGTTATGAAAAGTCTATCGAGTAATTCCTCGTAATACGCGTACAAATGCAGACATCTATCATACTTTAAATTAGTAGATTCACTGGAAAAAATATTCAAAAATTTGCAGGATGGTAAGAAACGACAGTCATCTCTAACTTAATAGCCCACCACCATAAACATGTAACACCTGCAATACTGCTTAAGCGTGTTACATTCTGGGACCAGCGTATTTATAACCAGCGGCCAAAGCGCTTGCAGGGTGACATGACAGCGGCGTCTGCTGAGGGATTGTAGATCTATCGGCCGTTGTTATTGGTTTTGGATTCCACTATGCTTAGAAACACTTTCTCCTAATTTTATAATAAGAAAAACTTCTTAGACCTAACCTACATTATATAAGACACTCCTGTGCAAAATTTCATGGTTCTACATCTGTGTACATCATTATCTGTGAGTCGGTCTTAAAAATTTTACTGACTAGATGAAATAGAACTCACTCGAAACATCTCTCCCATCCTCCTAACCAATGACAGCTGAGGCGGTGACAAGTAAATGTCATTGAGAAGGTCGAAATTCGGTCTGAACTTCTCTTGTTTCACTTGCCAAGAGTACTGCTCGAAGTTGTCCACCACGTCGGGTGGTTTCTGCGACAATATCTTGTGAATGACGTCGACCAGGTGATCGTAGCTGTAATGTTAATACATAACACAAACACGGCCGTAGCTAGGGGGGCATTGTGGGGCAATGACATACCTTGAAATCACAATGCCCTACCTTAAAAATAGCAAAAACTAAGATAAATTATTATAATTAAATTGTATGTTCATAGTTTAAGATTTAAAAAAATTAGGGATAGGTATCTGAACTTTTCCGAACATGCCACAGTTTTTGCCATTCGAGGGCAGATCAATTATGATATATTTTTTACTTCCCTACCTGTACCTCAAATTCGACTCTAGTTACAGCCCTGCAAAACACAAACGATAAAGCATGGCTATCTTGAATTTGTAGCGACGAGCATCTATAGGTATATATAATAAAAATGTAACGTAAAAATGTAAAAAAAAGAAAAATAATGTAAAAATCTAACGTGTCTGTTCTTTTTAGATTTTTGTGGAAAAAATGTTGCAGGTGCCTTGGAATACGTAATAAAATACATTTCAATCATTTTCTATAATGTCTGTCTGTCTGTTTGTATAAGCACGCATCACTGCTAAAGTACTTCGTTCACGATAAAATCTCACCAAGAAAAGCATATCCTCGAGTAACATTTTGTTTTATTTTCTTTAAAATCGGTTCTTTCTATCAAAAGTTATTGTAATTTTAAGTAAATGGAATTTAATACATTCAGATGATTTTATTAGTCTTTTTTTTTACTTTAGTTTCCACGCGGACGGAGGAGCCGGCACAGCTAGTATATATACAATTGCACAGATCTCGCCAAACTTTTTGGCCGCTCTGAATATACACAAATGTAGATCATCATCGTCTTCTTACCCTTATCCCACCTAAGTAGGGTCGGCGCAACATGTTTTTTTCCACTCTCTCCTGTCAAATGTCATGTCAGTATTCACACCTTTTACACACATCATTTTTCACATAATCCATCCTTACTTTTTTCGGTCTTCCTCTACTCGTATATCCATCCACCATCATACTCAACACTTTTCTAGTTATATGGTTTTCATCTCTCCTCATGACATGCCCATACCATGCTAACCCATTTCTCCTCAACTTCTCTGTCACTGGTGCTATTTTCAAACTTCCTCTGATATACTCATTCTTAATTTTATCCATTCTAGTCACACCACACATCCATCTTAACATTCGCATCGCTACCACATGTAATTTTCTCTTATCCGTCTCTTTCGTAGCCCAGTACCCAGATACATACAGCATGACAGGTTTTATCATAGTTTTATAAACCTTCCCCTTGAGTTTTAAAGGTATTCGTGGCTCACAAGCTACCCCAGATACATTTCGCCATTTCATCGACCCTGCATTTATCCTACTCCTCACATCCTTATCTATGCCGCCGTCGTTTTGGATCAATGAACCGAGATACCGAAAATTGGAGCAGGTTGGTAACGACACACCATTTCAGGCTATAGGAGAAAAACTAGATGTATCACAAAAGTCGCGAAACAAATGTTCGGTTTATGTTGTACTAATTTTCAAACCAACATTCTCCAGTTTTTCTCGCCATTTTCCTAGCCTGCTCTGGACCTCGACAGTATCTTCTCTGTAGCATCATCAACACAAATGTAGATATATATATATATACATTCCTATAATCATATTTTAACTTTATACCTGAATTATTACAAATCTGCCAAAAAAATTGTCGAGGGCTGTGCAATATCTATGCGTAGAAACAAGAAGCATTTGAAATGATTCCACTACGCCATCCCACGTATTGTTGATTTCACAGTCCGAGAAATACACATTTCTATATGTTCCCATATAAGGTACTACTATAATCATAGAGTAACAAACCAGCGCGTAGTTAATGTAAGCGGTTTCATAATTCTATGACTATAATAGTACAAGAGCATTTTTCAAGTTGAGGTTTCCTCGTGATGTTTTTTTTACTGCCGACAGATAGCGTTACTAATTTACATTTTGCTGATACTGAGATGGCTGCTGACTGATACATAACGACCGGTTTGCCTACACCCCTTCTTCGAGGATATTGACTAGCAGAAGGAGGCGGCGGAGAGGGCCCGCGAGGGATACCCTCTGAGTGGCCCTCTCCGCCAACGTAAGGCTGGTGGAAAGAGAGGGCACTGTGCTCAGCTCCTTCCACAACCGTAGCCGGGCCTAGGGAGGATGAGTCAGGGGATCTTCTCATTGCACAGGTCGCGCGGACGGAGGAGACGGCCGATGTGTACACGGTCATCTGATAATAAGGTTAGACCCCGGCGAGGTTTAACACTAGTGCGGCACTATTAATTCTATAGAGATCTCGTGCCACCCCACTACAGCGGCCGATGTAAAACGTGGGGATTTAGTTAGTAAGAGTCTCTTATTACCTAGTCTCTCCTCGGGAGGGTGGTGTGAACACGTAGTATGTCCCTACGTTAAAAAAAGAGATTTTCATACACTAGTACGTGTATCGTAGCAAGATTAAATTGTTGTCATTTCTCATACTTTATTAAATAAATATTTAAAAAAGAATATTAATGTAAGAAAAATATCTTACAGAGTGTCACCAGTGGCTGCACTTTGTTGCTTTAGGAAATTCTTGGCCATAACCAATTCGTTATTAAGATCGGGCATAACATTTTCAGTCGCTGCAATGATATCTGGCTCTAACAAAAACGTTTGTGACATCTTTACTAAAACAAATTAGACTTATTATTTTTGAATGATTTGTACTACAGATATGTGTACTATAAAAATATATTGTGTGAAATATGTCACTAATCATATATATATTATTTATTTTTTACCTTTTTTTGAAGGTCCCTGGTTTTTGTTTTACCTACCTATCTTTTTCTGAATAGATTGAACTATATGACAGGTACTGAATTAAAAAGTTTTAAAAATCAATTAACCTTGAGGATAGATTCAGAACCAAGGAAGAAAGTTCTTATTCCGTAATTGAAAACAATAAAAAATATGAGTATATAAAATTTATATCTATATTAAAATTTAGTACGACTGCCGCTTACGCCCATGGCCTTATAAAATCAGCATATTGCTAGATATGAGGAATTCCTTCTTGAATGTAATGGATGGCAACATTATTATATATACTATCTCTGTATACTATTTTCAGCTGCTAATAAAAAATGACAGTTTTTTTATAGTAATGTAGGAAATACTTTTTCAAATTTTATTTGCTAAAACATGAAGGAAAGTAGACAATCTATTTTCTAGTTATTATAACAATAATATCACAAATAGTTGTTTGCATGAAATCCGTAATCAACTTTAATCAGTAAAATATAACCTCAAAGTCAAAACAAATAATGGCCAAGAGATTTGATGTCACCGCTTATAATTTCCGCCAAAAATGTCCATATGTCAGCAAGGATTTGTTACGGTGGTTCCCAGGGCACATGAACAAAGGACTGAAACAAATGCAACGCAAACTAAAAAGCGTAGACTGCGTAATCGAAGTTCACGACTCCAGAATACCTTTCACAGGTCGTAACCCGATGTTCACAAGTACTTTAACGGGTGCCAAACCTCACATACTAGTTTTAAATAAGAAAGATTTAACAATACCATCCTTATTACGCAATATAAGTGATCAGTTGAAAGCTGAACAGAACATAAATAATGTTGTATTCACGAATAGTAAGGACCAGAATTGCCGCGGCCTGAGAACCCTTAAGCCTCTTCTAGTCGACTTGATAAAAGATTCGAATAGGTACAATCGTGCCGAGGAGTTGGATTATAACGTCATGATAATTGGTGTGCCGAATGTTGGGAAATCTTCACTAATAAATATGTTACGGTCTCAAAACATGAGTGTCAGACACGCGTTGCCTGTGGGTGCCGTAGCCGGTGTCACCAGAAGTTTGATGACGAAAATGAGAATAAATAACAATCCTAAGATATTTATGTATGATACACCTGGTAAGATTTTTTAGTACTTACAAGTGGCTGGCTTTTGCTGTGTTTGTTTCACAGGTCTAACCGAACCGAGAGGGGGAATATTGAGAAAAATAAATAGTCCACTTATTGATGTACATGGCAAGATATCAAACGCATGGCCCTTAATTTAGTATAAGGAAGCGACTGCTATACTTGAGGGTATTAAATAGTGTAATAGAAACGCAAAAGATCAAATATATATGATCATCAATCGTTTGGACTCCCTGCTACAACATACATTGAAAATCTATTGAAACAGTTCAACGAAAAATTTTGAAAATTGTTTCTTATAAACATGATCAGGGATATAATATTATACCATTACATACTTGAAGAAATCAGCTTGATCTAGTATTTCTTCACAAATAACTGCATAATTATATCATCTTCCTCCTTACTAGAGTCTCTATATTTTAATACCAATTTTGATTATTGATTTCCTAAAACATTTATCCCTTAAAGCTTATAAGAATAATACTTCTCACTACAATCCAATTGTGTGATGAACAATTTGTTTTTAAATTTAGAGTTTATAGATGAATTCATCTTCACTTTTTCATTTATTCGTATTTTATTTTTTCTTTGTCAAATGTTTATCAATATTTATACATAATTTAATTTTTCATTATTATTAATAGTGTAAGTTGTATCAATATGATACATCGTTACAGGTTTTCAGTCTAGTTTCACTCTCTTTATTTCTTATTATTGTTATTATATTATTTACCAGATTGTAGTATTATCAACAATTGTAAAAAAGTAATTGCTCTACAAGCCACTTGGCATTGATCTTGTGATGTAACACTCCTAAATGTGCCACAATGGTTAATGGTACACCTAATGTATTTTGCTCACCAGAAAATTGAGCACAATTCTTGTCTCACATCTACTACAATTGAGCTACCTATACGTAAGTAAGGCAACTTAATAACTGAAGTGGAAACAATATGTATATTCTGATAGTTATTATTACATACAGGTAATCATGAGTTGCCAGATCTACCCAGTGACTCGTATTCTTATATTTTTGTCCTATAAGATAAATGTTAGGTTTTATAACAAAGTCCTAAAACACATTACACACACAAAAAAATACCGATTTGCCTGATAGTGAGTTCAAGAACCATGTCAAGCGGGTTTGAATATCTAAAGGCTATTATAGGGTTGATCAATACATGAACGATTGTGACATCTGGATATTAGGCCCCTCTCTGTGTATCTCTGTGGGTCAATATTTATGTTACTGTAAAAATATATGACATGAAAAGATAAACCAGATCGAGTTTCTTGCCTATTCTTCTCTATGACTGGGCTGTTTTCTGAACAGGTTAAATTGAATAAAGGATATTTTGATTTTGACTGCATTTAACTGGACTTTGTTTTTTAGTTTCATTACATATGTTTGTTTATGCTTCCTTCTCTTAATTCCTCAACCAATCACTCAATTGTCACAGAATTATGCAAATACATTCTAACAGGTACAGAAAAGGAGATACCTTTCATACAGAAAAAAGTAGAGTTCTCAAGACTAGGTCAAATCTGCATTAACATGAAGGAAGCTGTGAACAAATCTAGTAGTAAAAATATTGTGCTATATTTATATGTACAACTCTCTATTTATCTGTGAATGTATATACTCTAAAAGTAAGGAAACGCATGGCCCTTAATTTAGTATAAGGAAGCGACTGCTATACTTGAGGGTATTAAATAGTGTAATAGAAACGCAAAAGATCAAATATATATGATCATCAATCATTTGGACTCCCTGCTACAACATACATTGAAAATCTATTGAAACAGTTCAACGAAAAATTTTGAAAATTGTTTCTTATAAACATGATCAGGGATATAATATTATACCATTTCATGCTTGAAGAAATCAGCTTGATCTAGTATTTCTTCACAAATAACTGCATAATTATATCATCTTCCTCCTTACTAGAGTCTCTATATTTTAATACCAATTTTGATTATTGATTTCCTAAAACATTTATCCCTTAAAGCTTATAAGAATAATACTTCTCACTACGATCCAATTGTATGATGAACAATTTGTTTTTAAATTTAGATTTTATACATGAATTCATCTTCACTTTTTCATTTATTCATTTTTTTGTGTCAAATGTTTATCATAATTTATACATAATTTAATTTTTCATTACTATTAATAGTATAAGTTCTATCAATATGATAAAGCGTTACAGGTTTTCAGTCTAATTTCACTCTCTTTCTTTCTTATTATTGTTATATTATTTACCAGATTGTATTATCCACAATTGTAAAAAAGTAAATGAATAAACTATCACTGTCAAGTTGCTCTACAAGCCACTTGGCATTGATCTTGCGATGTAACACTCCTAAAGGTGCCACAATGGTTAATGGTACACCTAATGTATGATGCTCACCAGAAAATTGAGCACAATTCTTGTCTCACATCTACTACAATTGAGCTACCTATACGTAAGTAAGGCAACTTAATAACTGAAGTGGAAACAATATGTATATTCTGATAGTTATTATTACATACAGGTAATCATGAGTTGCCAGATCTACCCAGTGACTCGTATTCTTATATTTTTGTCCTATAAGATAAATGTTAGGTTTTATAACAAAGTCCTAAAACACATTACACACACAAAAAAATACCGATTTGCCTGATAGTGAGTTCAAGAACCATGTCAAGCGGGTTTGAATATCTAAAGGCTATTATAGGGTTGATCAATACATGAACGATTGTGACATCTGGATATTAGGCCCCTCTCTGTGTATCTCTGTGGGTCAATATTTATGTTACTGTAAAAATATATGACATGAAAAGATAAACCAGATTGAGTTTCTTGCCTATTCTTCTCTATGACTGGGCTGTTTTCTGAACAGGTTAAATTGAATAAAGGATATTTTGATTTTGACTGCATTTAACTGGACTTTGTTTTTTAGTTTCATTACATATGTTTGTTTATGCTTCCTTCTCTTAATTCCTCAACCAATCACTCAATGGTCACAGAATTATGCAAATACATTCTAACAGGTACAGAATAGGTGGCAAACGGACATGTGGGTCACCTAATTTTAAGTGATCACCACCGTCCATGGACACTTGCAACACCAGGGGAGTCGCTCCCACTAACCGAACGAAACGCAATAATGCAAGCACTGTTATTTGACGTCGGTTTTCTGTGGGTCGGGTGATAGTACCGGGGGCGAGTCGACCCATTCATGCTGAAAAGAGTAATAGCGTCAGCATGGCTCTACCACCTATAAAAATATATAATTACCTATACCTATAAACATGTATAATTCGGGCGAACTTGAGAGATGGGATAATTTATATTCCGATTAGTGGCCTCAATATTTTTTGATAACAAATTAAATGATTATCAATGTTGATTATTGTTATTAATAGTAAGTTTCATAAGTCTGTAACTGGTGGTGCTTTAAATCAGTTCTTTGACAGATACTGTAGGACCGACTGTTATAGATATCACATAGATGGCGCCACGTTCAGATTTTAGGCAGACTCGTTACCCCATACCCCATAATACCAAATAAGTTATCATAGTTTTAATTCAACCTGTATAACTGAGCCACAACAATGCGTGGCCGAGTCAGCTGGTCTATTTATAGAAAACAAATTGTTTGTTTAAGTGTAAGCTTCAGAACCACTTAAAGCACTTCTATGAGCAGTATTATTATTTTTTATATCCTATAAGCTTTAGCATTTCAGGACAATTTCATCTGATGTTAAATAGCAATGTAATGATTAATAATGTAAGATTATAAACCTAAAGAGGGATCGCTTCTTAATTTGTGTAACATTTAAAATTAGTAAATGCATGTGAGTTCTGAATCTTTTCATAACCGTATTTTATGTAAGTAGATTTTAACAAATAAGTGAAAGTACCCGGAATTAATTACAAAAAACTAATTGAATTTAAATCCATTGTGCATGCAACACGATTGCGTTTCACACATGATTTTACTGTTTTAAGATTGCCGTCAACAAAATCGGTTACAATATTGGATTATCTGCAGTAAAACCAATTTTATTCTGTGATCTTTTCGATATATTGCTCAACCAAACAGGTTGTTACACGTGTCTGTCTGTGTTCTTTTAGTATATACTAAGAATTTCCGGCAGCTTTACACGCGTTTTTAATGCAGTAATTATTTTCGACTTTTTATTTTATATCCATACAGTCAGCTAGACCCGCGTAACTTCATCTGCAGAAAAATATGTCAATAAAAATAAAGCATATATCAATCGATCGACATGCAATTTTAAATATGTG
>MU159833.1:107800-121160 GCA_015888305.1 Antheraea pernyi | reverse complement strand
TTCCCTATATTTAATTATTTTTTTTATTATCTTAAAACGAAATGTATTTTTTTAGATATACTTCTGTGGTATAAAAATAATTATACCTAGTACTCGTACTTTGGTATTCGTAGTACTCAGACAGAGAGTAAAATAAAAAATTGTAATAAATATGATATTACTACATGTTGTATTACCTATGTAGCTACATACTATTTTTCCAATATTTTTTATTCGACATTTACACGCCTATCACATGTCATTCTTATTGTTGCGAAATCTTCTCTAAACGATTTCTAAATTATCTAACGCACATACTACCGGCTATCCACGCTACATATAAAGTAAATCAAAAATTTAAAATAAAAATAATATGGTATGTATCTGTAATACAACCGAATGACCATAATTTTTTCGAAGTGAAACTTGTTTTGGGACTATGTGAATTGGAATTTAAAAGGAAAAAGTGTAAAAAAAGAGATAGTTATGTAGGCTGTAAGAGAATGTGATTTTATATTATTAAAGTAGTCGAAATAATATGTACAAGGAGAGGGAGAGAGAGAGAGAAACATTGAACGATAGATAGCACATTATTTTCTGTTGAATCGTAGTGACTATCACGCACTTTAAAAAATATTCTGTATTGTTTATTATTGGCAAGTTAATATGTATTAAAATATTACAAAATAATGCCAAAAACTAATATTTAGCACCTCCATAAAGCATTCATCTCATTCTCACATTAATCTGAATATTAAATTTCACTTATAGCGCGTGTGAACTCACTCTTAATTTTTTAAATAATTTGTTACCCATTTCGTAAAAATGATGTACAATATTGGTTGTTATAATTGACCTCTCTGAATATAGCTTTGAATTCGGCTTTGCGCATAGTAGTACAGTCCAATAGGAATTTAACATGAACATTTATTCATCTTTGTCACTATATTATACGTACAATATATTACGTTGTTAATCAATTATGAGTCAAGTAGATATGTGCCTAATACATTAAGTAATAAGAATGTAGCAGTACAACTACCAAGTTTCTACTTTCAGAAGATTTTGTAGAATAAAGATACGACTTTGAATATGTCATCTTGTAAATGCTTTGACAGCTAATTTACGTGAACCTCTTTATTTGAGTTGAGTAGTTATATACATACGTACATATTATGTACGTATACGTACATACAGTGTGCGAAAGCTACAATTACTTTTCTCACAAAATTGTTCAGAAAAAGTGACGTTGTCGAATGAACAAATATGAAATTATTGTTATGAACATGATTGAACCAATCAAAACAATGCAAATTTAAAACGACAAACTCGGTCAGATATAACTACTCCCGCCATCTAGTAGTGCACCCAAAAACTTCTTAAATATTTTCTTTTTTTTCGAACTGACTACGTTATTGACTTAGCAAGGTCTTCAGCTTCAGCTTCACCGAACTACTAAAGCGAGCGCTTAAGGCACTCAGCCGATTTTATTTGTCAACTAGCTCAAGGGTGCATGTCACACCTCGAAGCCCGGCACACCTCGCAATTTCTTAAATCACTGAACTAATGTTGTTTGTCAATACAATGAATGTTTTACGCGCTTTTATTTGAAAAGGAATTCAAAGGGATTTTCACCCGGAATACGTATATACCTTTAAGAAATCATTTTCAGTAAAATAAACATGTTAGAAAAAAATGTGACAAGAGATTTTTGAAATGATAGAAAAAAAAAATACAGTCGAATTGAGAACCTCCTCCTTTTTTTGAAGTCGGTTAAAAATGTGACAAGCGATTTTTGAAATGGCCGATTCAATTAAACTAAATTTTTGTCAATAATCCCTGTTTTTTAAATACTTTATATACTTTAGCATTATCTCAATTTCATGTCAGTCACTGTTTTTCAATTCAGGGAAGGTAAAATATATATATGTGGTTCTTCTAGCTATTTACTGTGTCTGTGTACACATACATAATCGTGTATCCAATGACTTTATTTTGGAATCAATTCGTCCTCTTAAATACGGCAGAAATAGCTATATTTTGACTTCTTTATAAATAGATTTTAGTATTGCATATATAGAGGTACCACCTATCGGTATTTTTCTAAAGCTTGCTTAAGACGTATGACGGATATATACTTTGTGTTTTTCATTTAAAAGTCATCTTTTAGTCCTTAATTTAGGTTTACACTTGGAAAGAATAAAACTTTTATATTGTGCATAACTTAACATATTTTGAAATGATTATATTCATTACATACAATAAAAATTACTTTGTATATTAGGCCTAACATATAATAAATTTAGGTAACAAACAATTTGTCATGGTTCAATATAACATGTCTGTATATTTAAGGAAGTGGAAAAATGTTGTGATTTTCCTTGTCTACTATACAACAACCGACAAATTTAAAAAGGCACATTTGTGTATGTTAGTATGAACTTCTCCTTGATATCTTAAAATAGCATTATTGTTCAATTAACTTTGATCTTATAGTGTCCTTATTGAATAAACGTCCTATGAATCATATAAATGTGCAATTTATTTTATCGCTTAGGTCATTGCAAATACGATATGTTTCTTACTAACGGTAATATTGGCCTATCTCTTGCTAAGGTGAACAAGGTATTATTTAGTATCGTATTCTTTGCAGTTGAAATAATTCTCTTAGAAGTACCTACTACTCCGCTTATATTTGACAGAAATTACAAAGGTAAGCTTGTTTTGAATGAAAAAATCTTTATTCAAATACCAGTGTTTAAAATTGTAATTCTAATGTATTTTTTACACAAAAATTACTGCGTTTGCCAAGAGCTCTTTTTCGGTAAATATCGTAGAGAATGATATCTCTGTGCTTGTAAATTCGTGTAGTTATTTTTTTCTTGTGTTTTTTAAATTACGTCTTATATCATAACTAATGATAAGTTGTCAGGGGGTCGTAAACCTTTGGCAGTTTAAACTGATAAGAGTTATGTAAGATAATGTATACAACAATTGTTTGAGGCCATCATTGGTTATTAGTGTTTTTCGTGTGCGGCCGCCTGATTATCTGATAAACGGAGTGAAGATAGACGTGATTGTAAATAATTCTGATACTGTGAGTTTAATTTATGTAAATTTGATATTAAAAATATTTTTCTATTTATGTAATTTTTACATTATTTTTATCATAATTGGCCGATTAATCTAAAGTTTTTATCGCTGTAAATATTAATCACTGCGTAAATGAGCAAAAGTTTTATTCGAATTCGATTCTGTGTTGTATATTTATTTATTGTGTGAGGATTATAAAGTTTGTTAGTCTGAATTTTTTTTAACTATTAACTTTTATTTACCCATGTTATAATTACGTTAGAAGCGTTCATGAGTGTCTTCTCAGGGCCTAAATTGAATAAATAGTATTTTGATTATGATTTGATCTTGTTATTATTGTAAAAGATATCTTCTATTCCTCAACAGTATGTTTCTCTGGATAAAAGGTACCTTATGTCTTTTCCTCTAGTCCTGAAAACGTGTATGCAATATGATAATTGGTTGAGTAGTTAAAGTACGAAAGCATAACAAACAAACTTACTTTATAGTAGTATAGTTAATATTGGTTTCTAATTACCGTTCAAGATCGTGGTCATTTTCTTTTAGTATATGTTCGACACGGTCCTTGATAGTAGTCTGGTAAATCGGTATCGGTCACCTGATGATGTAAAAGATATCTTCTATTCCTCAACAGTACGTTTCTCTGGATAAAAGGCACCTTATGTCTTTTCCTCTAGTCCGGAAAACTTGTATGCAATATTGGTTGAGTAGTTAAGGTACGAAAGCATGGCAAACAAACTTACTTTACATATATAGTATAGTTAATTGCTAGTTAGGCTTTTAATAACCGTTTATGATCGTGGTCATTTTCTTTTAGTATATATTCGATACGGTGCTTGATAGTAGTCCGGCAAATGGGTAGTCAGCTGTGTTCTTATCTTCGAACCTATCCAAAAAACATTTATTAGTTTTATCAAAACATGAAATGACTGATTTGTGTTTATTTCTACTATTAATCAATCAATCATTATCAGTAAGAGACCCACTGCAGGGCCATAAGCCTCTTCCCTAAGGAAGGTTCACCAATGTCCATAGACACTTGCAAACACCACGGGAGGCGCAAGTGCGTTGCCAGCCTGTGTTTCGGTGGAGGAGGGATAGGAGGAGGGGAGGTGGGTCCCCAGCGCTCTCACTGACCGAACGAAACGTAACAATGCAAGCACTGTTACTGCACGTCGGTTTTGTGAGAGGGTGGTATTACCCCGGGCGATCCGACCCATTCATGCTGAAACCAGTAACAGACTCAGAGTGTCTGTACCACCTACCTGTGTTCTTATCTACGAACCTATCCAAAAAACTTTTATTGGTTCTATCAAAACATGAAATGACTGATTTACAAATTGTAGCCTTTCGAAGTCTTAGATACATCGGTGGGTAAACGAATGTTGTTTCTCAAATTAAATTTATTCGTAAAACCAAAGACAGAAGTGAAGTCAACCCACTGTTACAGACTTAACAATCCGTATAGTTACTATGTGGTCGTACGCATACCCGGATCTACGATTGGTTGGATCTGGGGCAGAAACTTGATGGTGCGGCTCCTCTGTACAACGTATGAGATAACTTAGTTTTAAAAAAAATCAGACAAGTTCATTAAATCGACATCCATTGTTGACACGGTAGATTTCAAATCGGCATCCTGGTGCACAAGTTCACTTTTGGTGTGAACCTGTGTGGAGCTTATTACAAGTTGACGATGAGCTAACCATGCTGCCGTGTGTTAGACGCTTAGTGAAGCAAATTTTTTTTATTTTAAATCATAACATAGTGTGATTTTAGCGCCCCCTCAAACTGCCACCCAGATCCGGGGCTGTACTTACGACTTACTATTACTCTTCGGTTGAAGTCCTTTTCTAAATTTCTCCTTTCTTTTTCTTTACTTGTATTCGTTTCGATGTATAGAGTAGAACTGCAGTTGGATATACCGTTAGATTGTATACGTTATGTATTGAAATATATACGCTTATAAAACGTATGGTAGATATGTCTAGAAAGAAAAAGTAATGCTTCGGGTTGTGCCAATGTTATTACTTGTTTGTTCGTAGCATGTGCGTATTTATTGTTACGAGTTTGTCCTTGTGGTATTCTAGACTATTCTACAAATATTTTTGGTGTTCGGAAATAGTATATTTTATACATATCGTAAGAACACATTATATTATCTAGATTATTTTGGGAAGATATGATCAGTATACTTAATTCTTTTGACTTATTTTTAGTAATTTGCAAGGTCTAATACTGTATATATATTTTTTTTTTATATCATAGGAGGCAAACGAACAGGCGGTTCACCTGATTTTAAGTGATCACCGCCGTCCATAGACACTAGTAACACCAGGGGAGTCGCAAGTGCGTTACCAGCCTGTGTTTGGGGGGAAGGGAGGAATGAGGGAGGGGGAGGAGGGAGGGAAGAGGAGATGGGCCTCCAGCGCTCTCACTGATCGAACGAAACGCACCAATGTGAGTACTGTTACTTCACGTCGGTTTTCTATGAGAGGGTGGTACTACCCCGGGCGAACCGACCCATTCATGCTGAAACCGGTAATAGCTTCAGCGTGGCTCTACCACTCACAAGAAGAATATTGTTGGACATGCTTAAATAATAGGTAGAGTTCATGTTTCCAGTACAAAATTTATTAGATTTATTAACCAACTATTTATGTATTTCCTATATATATTGTTTAAGAACCACTTTTCTTTCCTAAGTTTGGATCTAAAACTAAATAAACCCTTGCTTTTAGGAAAAATGTCGAGCAAACCCATCACAAAGAAGATTATAAACTCTCCAGAATCCTGCGTAGATGATAACCTTCGGGGAGTGGTTGCAGCTTTTCCTCAACTGCGGTTACATCCAAAGCATCGAGTCATCACCATCGGAGATACGGTAACTCCATTAATCACACAAAAATGATCAGAATTTTAAATAAATTAAGACCCAAACTATAATTATAACACTATAATAGTAAGAGTACTCATCAACTAAATACCTGCAGCTACATATAATGCAGTGCAATGATGGCTCACAGGAGATTTTCCCCGCACTAATTGGAATCGTATGTAAATGATACAAAAAAAAGGTGTGTGTGCGATTCACACACGATAGAAGTGAAACTTCAGTAAATCGACAAAAGAATGAGATGAATTAACAAGGGTAGGATAATTACAAAGTATATTTGTTTAAAAATGAATTTATTATTTAGCACAACAAGATATAAAAATACAAACACTGTTAAATAATAACACACCACGCTGACTTCTTACTAAAAAGCTGTAATACGCAGCCGCATACAGTGTACAGTAGTATTAGCTCGCGTACTTTTCACATATAATAACAAACGTTAAATGCTCAAATACAAGCAAGCATTAAACAGTGTGCAATATACATACACATCGACATTTGCTCTCTTGCTCTGGCTCACTAATTTTTGTATTTGTGTCTCTTACCTGTCGTTTTCCCGTTGCATCCGGTTTGAAACCACAACGATTATAAAGAAGTTTCACTTCAGAAGCTATGGTAAACGCAATCTACTATTTGATTCTGATCTAACTACATTTCAAATATAGCCCCTATAACAATATTTTCACCAAATAGGGATAGCAGTAGGAGAACTATTGGATCATGTAACGCTCTAATTAGCGATCTTTGGTCAATATAGAAGTAATGATTAGATAAAAGAAAAAAAAATGTACGACAATTAACAGTATTTTAACGAATAATCGAATGAAGTAGATATTGTTTTCATAAATATAGTAATACTTTTATTTTAAATAAGTATCCTTTAACTGTGTTTTTAGCGGGATACTGGCACAGTTGCAATTCTAGGAGGCGGCGGATCCGGTCATGAACCCTTTGCTACAGGTAAGCTAATGTTATTCTTGCTTACAACTTGCCAACTTAACGGTCTTCAAGAAAGTATGCTTCGGGGAAAAACCATATCGATACGCAAACGAAAGACGTCTGGGTCCACAAATATATGTAGAAAATATAAAAATAGGTATGAAATTGCCGATGTTGAAAATTATCGTATCCACTCTGGTGTCTCATGGTGTATAAGTATACATATTTTATTACCTGAAACAAATTTGAACTGTAGGTTAGCATCGACTTCAAATATATTATTCAGTAGCGCGAATATCAATATTTTTTTATTTAATTTGGTTAATTTAATAATTCAGTTATTTTTCGCATCGTTTCACATCGAAGGCGGTTTATTTTTTTTTAAATATTTTTTTTATGTACTATATGTTTCATAAAACAATATAATTGTCAAACAGTCATCTTGCCTGACATTCGCATGCAACTGCAATAAAGAATGTACGATCGGAAAACAATACTATTGGCAAATTATACTACATATCACGTAATAATTCGTAGCGTAGAGTAGTCCGGTGAAGCTGTTAAGACCTTGCTTGGTCAATAGCGTAGTAAGTTCGAAAAAAAAAAAAACCGTAGCGTAGCAAGAGCGATACACTAAATTGGAAACAGAATGGCTTCTGATTTTTAATAGTACCGTTACGTCCGTGGGTAGATCATTAAGCCCGATTGCCACAAATAAGATTTATTTGTACTCATAATAACAAAAATTAAACAGAGTCACTATCACATAATTATGTTATTGTCACACTTACACCTTATAATAATGCTGTAGTCGCAATCCCCTTGTAGACTTCATCATTTTATTCGCTCCGATGCGATGTCCAGATCAGAACTGTGCGTGGACATTTTACAACACATTTACACACTGACTACGCTATTGGCCTAGCAAGACCTTAACTGCTTCACCGGACTACTAATGCTTGAACGCTCTGTGACACGCTTATATACCTTACAAATTATAGGGACTTTATCTCTAGAAAGTGATGTTATTACTCTACAACATTCGAGACAGACTTTTAAAAACCGTCATTATTTCTGCTTCCGATGTTCCCATTGTCTATCTGTAACGAATTCGTACACAGGCTGTATCAGTAGTGTGAACCTTTCATTTAAATTTAAAATAAATCGATTAAAAACATGTAATTTAATTTAACATACGTATCTACATCCAAAGATCCTTCTTTTATCATAGTTATTGAAGTTATTAATTATTTATTTTTATATATAAAAGAAATTATATAAAACAATTTTTAAAATATATCATTTATTGGCGGTAGAATTGTTATAGTGGGTGCAGTTGACGCCAGCACAATTATTTTGTCATTTAAAACATGTAAGTAGTATGTAACAGTTTCAGATTTAATTACTTAGTAGCGACGGACACATTTATTGGGCGTTTGGTTAATATTTTATGTCGTTTAAATAAAAATAATTTTGATGTAATATATGGTAATAAATATTTATATGATTTATTCGTTCGTGCGCAGGTTTTGTCGGTTCTGGCATGCTGGATGGTGCTGTGGCTGGCGGAGTGTTCGCTTCACCGCCGACTGGACACGTTTTGTATGCGATAGCGCAACTACACAAAACTCATCCAGGTATTCATTTAGCTTAGCTTTAGGTAACTTGTACCTACTTCGTTCTCGTGAAATTATTTTTGTTGTTTTATGTAATTACTCAATTTATTTGGACTACTTAATTCGTTACACGTTCTTACTCACCCTAGTCTACCCTACCGAAAGCTGAGAGGCTGAAAATTTATTCCTTTTTTTGTGACAAATATAAAACCAACGAATAATAAAAAACTTTGGTGAAAAATAATTTAAAAAAAATGACAACTTCACAACAATACCACCTACCAGGTGTGTAACTGGAGTAAATAAACTTCCTGGTGATTCCCTAAGCCTATAAAAATGTATCATAGTACATTAGGTCATTTAAAAGGAGAAGACGAACAACCGAACAAGAGAATTATACATATAAAGATAATATTAGACTAACAGTGAATATGAATGTACAGAATTTCATGAAAGAACGGCCTTCGATCTATAATAACAACAAAAATCACATATTATTTTTAGGAGGAGTTTTGGTGGTTATAGGCAATTATACGGGAGACCGACTGAATTTTGGTAAAGCGATTGAAAAGGCAAAAGTCGCTGGCATGAAGGTAAAGGTTACTATTTGTAACCACGTATTGTTAGGAATATTTCTAAAGATATTCTATATAACTATTACAGGTTATGAATTTTAGAAGGAAATATTAAATAGATTGAATTTCTAGGAGTATTTTAGATAATCCTTATACATGGAATGATATATACTTAGTTGTCGTGTATATAGATAACGGTCAAGCGGTTTTTGAGTCCAGACTTGGGTAAAATTTATTTTTTTATTTGGAGTTTTCGATAAGTTTTTTGAAACATTTATCACAAAATTTGGTAACTAAATACGTGCGCAGACAGAATTACAGATTTATTAACATAGGGTTATGGTAAATAGTAGCAAATGACTTAGTTGAACAATTTTGTTATAATTCTTAATAACTTACTTTGAAATCCGTCAAAAATTGAAACTAGACTAGGCAAGGTATGTAGCATGTTAAGGGTTAACCACAGATAAAATATAATTAAGATGTAGAGCTAAATTAAAGATTTCACTTTCAGGTCAACCGCCATTATTTGAGATCGCGCAGGACGAAATGGAGTTGGGCGCAGGAGTGCACGGCGAGGCGGGTATTGCTAAAATGAAAATGGGAACTGCCAACGAAATTGTTTCAATGATACTTGATAAGGTAAGGAATGGACACTTTCATTTTTTTATACATTTCAGTGATATAACCGTAGCATAGTGGTAAAACTTTTCCTGATTCCCGCCTGGTCTCCTATTCCTCAAGTTGCAAATTACTCGCCAAGTACTTAGGAGTGTTGTGGCAGCTGCTCTAGGGAGTCAGTCCCCCATTAGATTTGGCATGTATAGTATAGATGTAGTCCACTCATCGCTATTTAATATCGGGTAGCGTTGAGGCCACGTTCCGCCGGGCGGACCGTGGGGGCGGCTCTACAAAGTTGATTAGCTCGAACGATCCCTTGCCGCCCCCACAAAACGGTCTGTAGGTACATCGTGGGATTTTAGTCTGTGCGAGTCGAACATAATCCACCGTCTCACCCGGGAGGGTGGCGAATCCATAAGTGATTTCCCCACGTTAAAAAAAAGAAAAATAAAGGGTTGTGGTCAACGCTAACACCTATGAAGTATTTAAATAAAAGCAATACATATGATTCATGATAGTAGGATATATATTTATTGTGACTATGATGAACTGTTTTTGTCGAACGTCTTGAAACTCTTCTTAGACTCTCTGATATAATAAGAAATTCCACATTTTATAAAGAATCTTAGTCGTGATTTGTAGAGTATTGAATTTTTTTTTCTGAAGTCGAATTGTACTTTCACTTTGATTAATTATTGCAGATTGTTGCCCATTCAAAATTAGTGGCGGGAAACAGAGTTGTTGTTATGGTTAATAACCTGGGAAGTGCATCCTTCCTCGAGATTAATATCATCAACGCTGAGATCAAAGACTATTTAGGTAAGCTTCTAACCTCTTTATTTAGATCATGATAAACTGCAAAACGTCGTAATGCATCTTTTTGTTCAGTATATGAAATTTTATTCAAAGTCCTTTGCTAGTAAGGATCTTATGAAAGTAAAAACAACCCAGTTATCGATAAGAACCGGCAAGAAACTCGATCTGGATTATCTTTTCATCATACATAACATAACAAATCATAGGGGTGTAAGGGGTGTCAAATAACATGTAAGACTTGAGACACCCAAGCCAACACCTGCACGTGGTGAATAACGAACGAGGCAATGGCGAAAGCGGGGTGGTAGGGTTTTACAGCCTGACTGGGTTGCAACCACCATGTATATGGCGAAAAGCCCGTAATAGTGATTCGCTTCTGCGGGTTGCGTTTCGGGATCAGCCTGTGCATATCCAGCTTTTCGCAGGCCGGCATGACAGCGGCGACCGACGATGTATTTGTCACTCGGTGGTTGCCATTGTTTTTAGATTGTACAATGCTTACCATCAGGCGTAGTGCAGTTATTTTGCCGTGCTACAATAAAAAAAAACATATTCTTATAAATACGCATAGTTATAGAATTAGACAGTTAAATTCATTTTTGATGCATGCACAGAGGGGCGTCATTTCCAGGCATATGTGTGTTCCAGAGTGGTTTACCAAAGATTTGTACGGTCTTACTTTTAAAAAAATGGGTTAGTCACATATGCTGGCAGCCGGAATATAATAGTACTGGAAACTCAGAATTTGTTATAAAAGTGTAGGTATGTTGTTAGATAGGGACGAAGTGTAATGATGCTAGATTGAAAGAGATTGAAGGGGAAGAAGTATAATTTTACAACGCTGCGTATAACTATTCAAGCCAGTTCTAGATGGGTCTCAACACAAGGTATTGCGGGAAAATCACTAAATTCAAAAGAAGTAATGTAAAAAATACGTGCGCACTTTAAAACTTTACAGAAAGAGTACTTAGTCTTTAAGAAAAACGTAAAATACTGTACGACAAATTTTAGTTATTTTCAGATAAACATCAAATAACAATAGAAAGGATGTATTCTGGTCATTTTAAGACGTCTTTAGAAATGCACGGCTTTCAAATCGGTGTCCTTCATTTGAACGATAAGGATGGAGATTTCTGGTTGAGCTTAGTCGACTACCCGACGTTAGCATCGGCGTGGACGCCTTGTGAATACTCCGTGAAACGTGAAGGAGATCATTTTGACGATGATACATTACTCCAGGATGATGGTAGGAAGGTTAGAACTGATATATTTATTTATTGTCATAATACATTTGGTAGGTGGTAGAGCCACGCCGATGCTACTACTGGTTTCAGCATGAATGGGTCGGCTCGCCCCGGGTAGTACCACCCTCTTACAGAAAATCGACGTGAAGTAACAGTGATTGCATTGTTGCGTTTCGTTCGGTCAGTAAGAACGCCAGCAGCCCACCTCCCTTTCCCGCTCCCCTCTTCTCCCCCTTCCCTTCCTCTTCCCCAAACACAGGCTGGCAACGCACTTGCGACACCTTTGATGTTGCAAGTGTCTATGGACGGTAGTGATCACTCAACATCAGGTGACCCATTTGTTCGTTTACCTTCTGTCATATAAAAGATATACATCTATACTAATACCATAAAGCTGAAGAGTTTGTTAGCTTGAACGTGCTAATCTCAGGAACTACTGGTCCGATTTGAATTCTTTCAGTGTTAGATAGCTCACTTATCGAAGAAGGCTATAGGCTACATATCATCATACTAAAATCAATATGAGCGGAGCACCAATGAAGAATGTTTCAAAATCGGGGTTTTTTCTTTTGAGAGCTTCCGTTGCGTGTTAGCGTTAGCCCAAAATAACGATTCCATGCGGACTAAGTTGCGCGAAAAAGTTAGAAAATAAATACATTTTAAATATTAATCTATCTTTGGAAAGTAGTTAAATACAAAAGGAGATAAAAAAGTTCAGTCCTATTTGTCAAAGGCCAAGTTTGTTGGTGTTTTGCAATAATCATAAACGAATATATCAAGTTTAACTCGCCACACGATGACAGGCTTAGCCGTATCATGTTTCGGTATCAAACGATGTTACGAAATGGGCTGTCTGTATTCGTATGTATCGCTATGACCTGTGCAAATTGAACCATCTCTCTTTTGTTGCCTTTCGGGATCAGTCTGTCTGTACCCAGATGGGTAGATGCCTAGAAGCTTGCAGATCGGCTTAACAGATGTGACCCTCGATGGATTGTAGATCTTTTGATAGTTGCTGCAGTAGTTGGATTGCACTGCGCATCAGACATTAAAAATAAAAATATATTACTAGTTATGGTAGGAAAGAGGACATATTTTTGATGAAACATATAAGGCATTTCCCAATGTCTGTTAATAGTATTTTCACTAACGGCTTCCATAATTTATTTCCGAATCGGTTATATGCATTGAAAATTCCATTTTGGAGCTCTCTTTTTTGACAACAGCTACGAAATGGTAAATAGTTACATTTCGATGTGAAAATACAAAGTTTCCTTATATTCATAACAGATTACATCCGGTCCATCTTTAACAATTAAAGAGCAGGAAATATTACGTGGAAGTCTGATCACTGCAGCAGAAGAGCTGGTGAAGAGTGAGGCTTTATTGAACAGGTTAGACTCGGGCTGCGGAGATGGCGACTGTGGTAACACAATGAAGAAGTTTGGACATGGTACGTAATTTTTTTTAGTTTCGAGGTAAATTACGATCTCAGATCTCTAGAGGTCACTTTCACATAAACTTTAATATGGTGATAGCCATAACTTTAGACACGCCGAAGGAAGTACTTTGATGAAT
>MU159833.1:90405-106827 GCA_015888305.1 Antheraea pernyi | reverse complement strand
TTGTAGGGGGTAATATCTGGGGAGTCGGAGAAAAAATGGTCGAACGAAAACGTTTCTTACGAACACTGCCTTAACGATGAGAGATATATGATTGTGTTCTAGAAATGAAGTGGGCACGGGTCAGCTAATATTATACATAAAAGGTCATAGGCTACTTTTCATGCAGAAAAATACCAATCCCGTTGACGCGAGCAAAGTTACGGGTAAAAAGTAGTTTAGCCATAATTGTATATCTATGATACAGGTAAGTTGCTCCAAGTAGCTGCATAGTAAACAAATATTAGCTGTCTATTCCCACCGAGTCTTTGTTGGGGGCATTTCACGTAAAGCGGACGACGAAAAAAAGGTGAGGTTCTGAAATTAATTCATATTCAAAACACTTGCACTTCTAGTATTGTAATATATTTACGCAGTTCTATTGTAAGCTCTGTTGATTGGTGTGTATATTGTTTGAAATCTCTTTTCTTATATATTTATATTTGTTTTGTTTAATCCTAAATTTGTGGTTACAGTAGTTATGTCTCTTTAGTATGACCATTCGTGACGTGTTGTGTGTCTGTGTTATTAGTTTGTTCGTTTTAAAATTTGTATTTACATTAATATGACCGACTAAACGTCCGTTTATCATTCATATTAGGCTCCCATCGAAAATCAGCGCTGCAGTACTACTTATTGTATTTCAGATTTTCGCTGAATGGGATCGTCAATTGTTGGATGGTTTTTTTTTGTCTAATTAGTTTGTGTAATTTAATTTAATTGTTTCAACAATAAAGTATTTCTTTATTTCTTTCTAGTAAGTATAAATGATAATATACATTTTTTTCTTATAATGTTTATTCGCTATGTTAAACCATCCCAAAGTATAGTCATACTCGAAATCGAATCGATTTTTTGTACTTTAACCGGAAGATAACGTTTCAAAACAAAATTTGAATACCATGAGCCATTGCTTTCTAATTGTTGTTCATTATAAAATAGCCTAAAGTATACCTATTTATATACTACAAATTTTAGAGTGGGGTTTTGAATTAGTTAAGGAGATAGATTGATTAATGTACATATATGTCGCACAGCCCTGCAGTCTGGCGCTTGCGTAAGACTGTTGAATTTCTAGATATTGCATTAAAAGGCTGTGTTATTAACATGTATCATCTTGTTTTAAGGCATGTGAGCTTTAAGAATGATATAAAGTAAGTATTATGGAAATAAATATAATACGAATAAATAGGTATACATCTGATAAGGAATATTAGTAGGAAGTAGTAGTAAGTAAACAAGAATTTTTTGAGAAGAAAAGGAACTGGTAGCACCGTTTATTTGTTGCGCGTATATAATTACTATATTATTAATTATAGTCCCTTAGCAAACACATGGAGCTGTAGGCAGATGCTAGTGTTTCTATATAAATAATTTCATATATCCGACTGTAAAGTAAATTATTATCGAAATTTTGGGGTGTACCTAAAGGTAATTAATGTCATTTTTTGTCTGTTTCTATGTTCGGATAAAATTGAAAAACGGATACATCGATTTTTATGACATTTTGTGTACAGGAAGCTTATATTCTTCGTCAATAGATAAGGTACTAAAATTATTAAAACAATATTAGGGAATTGACAAAAATATATCCTTTTTTACATTTCCAATCATTTTTGTTAAAGTCGTGTACATGGAAAGTATATGTCATTGACAAATTGCTAGGCTATTAAATTCTTGGCTCTTAGATTTTATTAAAAATACTGTTAAAAACATCTAAATTTTATTTGTTTCTCTATTTAAAACAGAAATGAAAAGAACCCGTATGTACCTACTTTCTATTTTTATTCATAGGTGGCAATATATATATTATTATTATTATATGTTTTTAATGTATAATTACTATGAAAAATAAGTAATATAGTATAATGTAAAGTTATGTAATGTAACGTAATATAGTAAACGTATAATATTTAATGCTTAAGTAGAATAACAATAGTTACTCACAAGAAAAAAAAAAACGTGCGTGTATCAGTGTACACACGTAAGAAGTGAAACTTCTTTATGACATCATTTTTCGAAAAATGATCTACTATATTTACAACTTTACAGAAAATAGAATTATTACTATTATTGTTATCGTTATTATATATTTTTGAAATTAATGGCTTATGATAACTGAAATATGAAATATATGGTTTACATTCCACGGAATCTGATCATTGTGAGCGCACCTTTAGAAATAAACATGGCGCGTAACGGAAAAATGTACAGAAATTAAGATGGCGCGTAACCGAAAAACATTACATACGTTTGTACATTCTCTAAAATTCCTCCCTACGTCGATAAAGAAGGTTCACTTTAAAAAATGGGTATTTATTAAAATATACCTAAATAATAATGCTCTATTATACGTCTAAGTTTTAAAGATATGGAGAAACTAAATATTAATAAATCGAAAATAATTAAATTCATTTATTGAAGTTACATTTGTAGTTTAGAAACTCGGGTTTCAAATGCACTTATGTTTTCTTCAGAGAGCACTTTCCAACGGTTTTCATAGGGGTGGTAAAAATGGTAAAAACGAAACGTAATTTTGGACTGTTTATGCGATAATCTAAAGCGATTACGGTTTAGTGGTTAGCGTTTTCGGGCACCATGTTTATCGCCGTAGGTTCGAATCCTTGCCATGAGCCGTGAATGCTGAAGTTTTTCCTGGAGACTACAGTATGGGGTGCTTCAAGGGGAAAATAAATAGGTTACTTAAGGGTCGGCAACGCGCATGTAACGCTTCTGATGTTACAGGCGCCCATAGGCTGCGGTGACTGCTTTACATCAGGCGGCCTGCATGCTTGTTTGCTACCGTCGTAGTATAAAAAAAAACAACTAGTATTTGTAGACACTTGTACACGGTTAACGTTGACTGTCGATAGTTTTTAGATTGCACTATGCGTACATTACTACAGTGCCATCGCTTGTCGTGTTACAATAGAAAAATGCTATCCAAAATAACACGCCATAAAATGATCACCATACTACAAATGCATGCAGGTGGGAATTCATAGAATCTTGTTCGTAATTCCCGCTTATGCATTTGTTAGGTACATTATAACCACTTAGTGGCCAAAGCTAGTTGATACCAGTACGAAAATTACCGATCCAAGTTTGTATTTTAGATTTTTGTGCTTTACCCTTGAACACAAGATTTCTGTAAATATCTTCTGCAAAGTTTTTTTTATTGTGTACAGGGCTGGCAGAGCATCGTATGTGGCAAGCGGCTACACGAGCGACGAGGACGCTGGAGCACGAGCTGTCGCGATATGGATGACAGCCGCATTGGGTTATATTCAGAAAAATATATAATTATATTGACTATCCACTCTTTTATTACTCCCGTATAAATATCATATCATCTACATTTTTAATAACAACTATATATATCAAATAGAAAGATACATATTCAAAATTGTGAAATCAGAGACCGATTTACACAGCGTTGGGTTTCGAGTAAACCCAATATTCGAGTAACAATATAATTACTGAGCAAATTAGAGGCAACACCAGTAGCCAGTCTTGAAGCGGTGCGATATTAAATTTCTTTTAAAGGGGAAGCGTTTGTAAAAAAATTGCTAATTTATATCGTTCTTTCTACTCTTAACTATGAAATCATTGCAAGTTCCTTAATAATAATTTGAGTACATATAAGAATAGAGATTTACGAATCTGTACTCTTTACTTACAAACTTCATGATGCCTGTAGTTCGAGGATTCCGTATTATTTGGGTGATATGGAAGTAGTTGAACCTCTGAAAACACTAAAAAAAAACTCCCTTGAAGTCCACACAAGTCTTTATTATTTTTCTATGGTTGATTTTAGGTTCGCAGATACACGCCGTTGCTTTGCGCAAGTTCTACAAATTTACTTTTTTACGTTAGACATGAGTTTTATATTTGTAACGTTTGTTACTCTTTTTTCTATGATCTTGTCTAATCCCTCTTTTTCTCAAACTGACTATGCTATTGGCCTTGCAAGGCCTTTACAGCTTCACCGGACTACTTGGCCAATCCATTCCTGATTATTGCTACAGGATAGAGACCTGATAATAAAACTTCTAAAATAATTAAAAAATCTAAAATTCTTCTAAAATAACGTATAAAAAAGCTAAATAAATATATATATATTTAAAAAAAACTACCCAATAAATGCTCACAAATACGATTTTTAACTTACATATTAAATAAAACTATAGCAAAAAAATGGTGCGGACCGAGAGTCTGCAGATAAGAAAAAAAAAATTTTTTTTTCACACCATTTGACACCCAATTCCGTAGCGAACAATGTAAATATCTCTATATCGAACAAATTTGACTAAATAAATACTTTCGAAATTTCGAGGACCTAGATCTGGCATGATAGTGTTCTGTAAAAAATGACAAAATCAGTTTGATTTTAGGTTCGCAGATACACGCCGTTGCTTTGCGCAAGTTCTACAAATTTCCTTTTTTAATTTAGACATGAATTTTATATTTGTAACGTCTGTTACTCTTTTTCTCAAACTGACTATGCTATTGGCCTTTACAGCTTCATCGGTCTGCTTGGCCAATCCATTCCTGATGATTATTATAGGATACAGAACGGACGGATAAAACTTCTTTCACACCAATATGGCACCCAATTCCGTAGCGAATAATGTAAATTTATGGAACAAATTTTACTAAATAAACACTTTCGAAATTTGGAAGACTAGATCTGGCATGATAGTGTTCTATAAAAAAAGTCAAAATTAGTTCTACGGACACTCGTTGGCGCTTCAAACTGTCACAAAGAATAACTGCCCTTTATATCAAAATGGCGTCCATAAAACAGACCATAGACAAAGCTACGAAAGAAGAAAAACAATTAAATAAAACAAAATATTCTAATAAAATGTACTTTATTGATCACAGTGGTAATATTCGGTCTAAATTATATTATGTATTAAAACACTAACACGTCCTTTGTTTCCAATATTCTAGTCGTTTTTAACATACAAAGAAAGTATTACATTAAAAAAAAAACAAAATTGACACGATGAAATTGGACACATGAATTTGTTCTGATATGAATTAGTGTATTTTTAATAATCAAACGTTCATAAAAAACATTTGCAAGATATTTCCTAATGAAAACTGATCACTGAAATGCGATGACGTTGAACAGAATTATATCTTTCACATAAAGAACAACGGCAATATATCCGCTTAGATGTCTAATGCTTGTCCCATACCTACGGGAGAAGCTTCGACTACTTGTCATGTTCAAAATTAATACGGACAAAGGCGCAGAATAACGTTCACAGATGTTTGTCATGTCAATAATAACTCAAAATTAGCGTTTCAAAGTTCCTTTGATGTGTATAAAAATTGCCGTCCAGTTATAGTGCTGCGTCTATCGTCACGTAGTCCGAGAGTTCCGTAGCGCTTGATTTCTTCCCACATTATTTACCACTAATTTACCATAAATGTATTTAAAAGAAATATAGATCTTCGATATCGAGTTTTAATGAGAATTCGGTACATAAATTTAAATTCAGGCTACGACTTGAATACGTGAACAAGTATTGTGGCTTTGTTGTAAATAATAAATTTAGTATGAGACCTCTGGAAATATAACTTGTAATTGTAGTGGGAATGCTAATTGACTAACGCCTATGACCATTTTATGATATGTATCACGGTGTATTGAAAAGTAACGAATGTAATTTTTAAATAAAGTCGTTATTTTGTTTGATATTTTCAATAATGGGTGTTACAATTTTTAGTATCAAAGTAGAAGTGAAATTTATTTAGAAACATTTTATGTAATAATTAATTTTATAGTAAGGTTTATTAATATAATTTTTAGAAAGATGCAATCACGTGCGAGATACAAGGAAAAATTTAATAATGAAATTTTGTAAGTACGATTCATCGAATCGATATTTCCTTCAGCGTAAATGATTTGATAACATGTGACGAGCATTCTTTATTTTATCATTAATTAGATTTTGTTTGCGGCTTAGCTCGCTTTTACAGTCCATGTTACTCGCTATGAACGTAGTTTTCTATATTTGATTTTTTTTTAATCAAAGATTTTTTTTTAGTTTATTTATTAGAAACAAAAACTCAAATCTTTCTATTTTTATAATAGTAAAATAGACTTGTAGTCGGAGTCATTGCAGAGTGCGAAATCTACCTCGTACCTACCTCGATTGATGTATATAAATAATTACCAAGCCTTTATTGAACAGGCTACAGTAAATAAAACACACAAATGACGCGTAAAAGTTGGTAGACTAAAGCTGGTACCTTCATAGAACTCACACCATTTTTTTAAATCGTACCTACTAAGTGGATGATTCGATAAAAACAAGACACAAAACAATATCCATCTTTGTCACGCTCATTAAACTGGTCGTATGTGAAAGAGACAGATGCGTGTACAGTACGATATCTGTCGTGCGCTCATTTATAAACACTACCTAAGTGTAAGATGTGTTATAGGTGCCAGATTCATAATCAACAGACCAGTAATAGGGAAACAACAACCAAAAAAAATAGAGAAATCACTTAAAAATATTCAAATCCATTGAAATCATAGCTTCAGTTAGACACTAGAAGTCCCATTCCGTCGCTTTTTCTATTTCCATTTCGGACATCTGTTCTTCTAATAGCAGAGCAGTTATATCATCTGTAAAAGGGAAGGCATTGTGTCTCAGGCTTTTGTAATTTGCCGTATGACCAAAATAATTGATTTTCTTTAAAATGTGCCAGTTTTGTTTTCATAAGCTTGCGTTTTGTGGCCTAACATAGTGTGATATTGATGGAATTCTTCATAATACACTTTGTTTTTTTTTTTGCATTTCATACTAAGGCCTTTTTTTATTTTATTATATGCATATCTTACCAAGCATAACCTTGTGTTTAGTATTGTGGTTTTCCGAGAGTATTTTAAAATACAATATATATCTCACCTGGGTTAGGTTTGATCGGTTTGACACGCCCTATGAGGGCAGGCAGGAAGTCTGACTTTCGGATTTGCTTAAAAAACTGATGGTTCAACAGTTGCCCCGCGGACGGCCGTTTCTCGGGGTCCCTATAGAAACCTTAAGTCAATAGCTGTAAACAAATCAGCCCTAATTTCTAATGTACAAAGAAAGCTACTTAAATATAATTCAATACAGGTTGTCATTACAAAAATATTGTTTGAAACGAAATAAGTTAAGGAGGATTGTGATAGGAGTTAAATGGTAGAAATCGTCACGTAAGGAAAAAGCATTACGCTCTTCTGTATCTCTCCCTCCACGCGACATTATGCGCCTAGGTTGGCAAAATATGGTAACACTTAAATATAATTTTCATATATTGGACAGCGCCGTCTTACACCGCTCTGTGAAAACATAATAAATCAACATATCCACTATAAAAACAACAGAAATGAGACATCACTATCTATCGATTGATGATGTAAACATAACCTTAATACTGAATGCGTGGACATTTTGTTAAAACTTATTTGTTTTTTTAACATTTTTATTATAATTTATAATTCACTATATCTATTTTTTAATAAATGAACACTTTCGTAAAGTATTTAATAGTAGCTGTGCCCGCGTCTCTGTCCGCGTGGAATCAAATGTAAAAAAACAGTGATTTGAATGTATTAAGCCCATTTAGTATTCTACTATTCTCTCGTACATAACTCGAACCATCATTCAAGTTATAATAACTTTTGATAGAATGGCCCGATTTTAATGAAACAACACATTTCTAAAAATTATTGAAATTACTTATTCCTACGTTAGAATTTTTATTATATGTACAGAAAAGAAATTTCTAATATGGTTTCTTACTTTACATTAATTGCGTTGAAAAAAAAATATATACATAGTGTTATAGTACCTATGTAGAGCGCACTCGCAGAGAGCGTGGATGGTGTCGGAGAGCGTCCTGTTGGCGTAGAGCGTGCGCGCGCGGCACAGCGCGTCCCCCACCCCTCCCTCGCCCTCGTACATGCCTACGACCACGCCATTTTCACTTCTCAGAATCAGATTTGTATGGAAAAGGCTCGTCTATTTTTGGTTATCAATCAACTCTCTAGATGGCACTGTTATATATTTTTTTTGGCAAGTTTGATAACAAAAGATGGCGGATGACAATTAGTTTTGACATTTCAAACTGACAACTTTCAAATATTTGTTTTCATTGACTTTGTATCTGTTACGAGAGTGTGCTCCCTTAAATTTTCTTGCCTCCCACAAACAATTTCATCTATCTCAGGATCTACTTATAAACATTGCCTCCTGCATATACATACTTGGATTTAGACTTGCCTTACGATGAATATATTACATTTACATTACATTACAAATTAAAATGATCAAAAACTTATATACGATTTACTCAGTACCGCTGTATGCATACATACATAGCTATAAATGTACATTTATAACTAACATATATTAGTTCGAAACTAGTATTATAGAGGCGCTGATTGGAAAGAACGAGTGCGACCTCTATTTATATAATGTACTCTGTGCCTACGACCACCCCCCACACTCATACACACACCTTCACACATACTAACGGACCCGGGAGCCAGATGTTATACACCACAGACTTGTTCTGACTATATATGAAAAAAAAAGATTTATTGAGAGTCCCTGGATCCCTTAAAATCTGTGATAATCCATGTTTTCTTTCGTGAAAAATTCAAAAAATTCTATTTCCCGGTAAACGAAGAAGAATTTAGATTTCTTAAATTTCGACATCTGCTCTCTCTGTCGGTTCCATTTATATATACTTATTTTGTTATTACTCTAAAGAGGGACAATGCAGGCCCAACTGCAGTAATCACTGCGACAAATATTTGTTATCAACCCACATTACTAAAACTCACTAGTGCTACAGCATTTACATACTGCAGAAATTTTATTCCATTTATAACTAAGAACTATACAAGGGACCCCATAAATAAATAATAAATCCACACATTGGACATTCAGGTGGTTCAAATAAAGAAAAATCATCAAAATCAGTCTAGTAGTTTAAGGGGTGTCGAATAACATCTAAGACTTGAGACACCCAAGCCAACCTCACCTGTACGTGAATAACTGCTGAATAACGAACGAGGCAATGGCGATAGCGGGGTGGTAGGGATCTACAGCCTGACTGGGTCGCAACTACCATGTATATGGCGAAAAAGCCCGTCATAGTGATTCGCTTCTGTGGATCGCGTTTCGTGATCAGCCTGTACATATCCAGTTTTTCGTAAACCGGCATGAGAGCGGCGATCGGCGATGGATAATGTGTCACTCGTTGGTCGCCATTGTTTTTGGATTGTACTGTGTTTACCATCAGGCACAGTGCAATCATTAGGCCGTGCTACAATAAAAAAAAGGGAAAAGAATTTATGTATGGCCTAGTATTAAAACTATTATTATTTTATTGTAGAGCAACCAATGAGATGCTATCATGATGAGTTATACCAACAATATATGGTACGCTAAAAAAAAATACAACTATTAATCAAAAGTAGCATTCAAATGTTTATACTTTATGGTCGACGATTAGAATTAGTAAATAAGCCTTACTCTTGATCTCAGCGTCATCGAGACACGGTTCTGGGAAGGTTGAGCAGTCCAGGAGTTGGGGACGAGCCCCTCGAACCTTCTCTGTAAACATGAGGGTAGTGCCCACATCCGCGAAGGGTATCGCGCCGTTACCCAGTTCGCAGCATACGACCCCCAACGAGTATATGTCTGAACGCTCGTCGTATCCTTTCAGATTCTGTTAGATCAATTAAACATCATACAAAAAACTCGCTCTAGGCAACAAGTCACAATTTCTCATAGTCATGTATAGGGTATATATTCAAACTATGAGAAATCCACAATTCTATATTTTCACAGATACAATGGTACTACAAGAACATTTCTCAGGTTCATGATGTTTTCCTTTATCATCAGGCTATAATGTTATCAATTTGAATTAGTAAATGTACATGAATTCCTGAAAATTAGTTGGTACATGCCGAGGTTCTGACCTGTGGTTATCAGATCGAAAATTCACCAGTCAAAGCAATCTTGCTAAGTCTTCAGAAGTCACACACATTTTTCTACAGAAAACTCACATTAATTAAGTAACTCAAGTAACACAATAAATCATAAAAACCCAGAGAAATACAAATAACAATGTAAAGTCCAGAGAGACAATTGAGCAAGAATGTTTCCCATGACAATTTTTTTTCTCAAACTTACTATGCTATTGGCCTTGGAGGCCTCTACAGCTTTACCGTACTCTACAGCTTCACCGGACTAATTTCCCATGACTTGACAGACTCGCCTTTTATAGCATTCAGTCAAGTTACGCCCCGCCGATAACTTTCGACCAATGGTGTGTCAAGTCATTAGTAACACCTAAACTGTAGTCAATAGTAAGTCAATAGTAGTACTAAGAGTGCTAACAGTGTATATTCAAACTATGAAAAATCCTTATTTCTATATTTTCACTGTTACAATGGTGCTACAAGAACATTTCTCGGGTTCATGACATTTGACGTCCTTTATCATCAGGCTATGTTATCAATTTGAATTAGTAAATGTATGCAAATTCCTGAAAATTCGTTGGTATATCCCGGGCTTCGAACCTGTGGATATCAGATCGAAAATTCACCAGTCAAAGCAATCTTGCTAAGTCTTCAGAAGTCACAATAAACTATTTACTAAAACATTTACTATGTTGGTTTATTGAATGCACCATGGTTTTTAAACCAAAAAAATCAGATTTTCTATTTCAAAAATGTCTACAAAATGTAATTCAGGCATGATAATGATTTCAACTTGAGTTTGGATACTTACTTGTTCCAGCATCTCAGGACTGAGCCACATAAGGTTGGAGTTGTCATGGTCCGGTGGTGGCAGCAGATGTAAGCGACGCTGTCGGACTCCACGGACCAGCATGCTGGCCGCAGTGCGAAGTCCCGAGAGACGAGCAGCACCGTTTCCACCGATTAGTATGTGACTTGCCCGTACACTCCTGGAAAACATGAAAAACAAATAAGAATGTGATGCCATGTCAATCAATATAGGGTAGAATCCTTGTTCCGACTCTGAACTTTCAATTAAGGAAAATAATGTGATGAAATCCAATATTTTTCTAAGCTTGCCTGACTAACTGCCACCCTTTGAGGTCAAAATCTGTCAACAAGTAATTAATGTTTTGTTTCTGGCAGTTGCATATTAGTGCACAATCTTAGACTGCATCGTAATTTAACATCGGGTATGAGTGCTGTTAAACACTAATAGTTAAAACAAAGTGTATGGCTATAACAAGAAAAATAGAGGAAGAGTCCGATTCCATTTCAAACATTATTGACGGTACTAATTCCACGTCTGTCTTTAAGATTTGCATTTTTTAGGTAATAGTGTTAGTTTTTATAACAAAATCCCAAAACATATTACCAGATTTGCCAGATAGTAAGTTCAAGTGTTATGTCAAGCGGGTCTTAATACATAAACGTTATTACAGGGTGGATCAATATGTGATGGATAGCGATGTCTGGAAGTGACACCTCTCTCTGTGCATCTACTAAAAACGAATGTAGCTTTATGTGTCTATTATGTTGTAATATGTTATGTACTATGAGAAGATAAACCAGATTGAGTTTCTTGCCAGTTCTTCTTGATGAATGGGTTGTTTTCCGTACCGGTGGTAGTTTTGAAGTTCATAAGTGCCTAAATTGAAATAAAGAGTATTTTGATATTGAACCTTGTACACCCATTGGCTGTTACATGTTTGCTTGTTTGTTGAACACAACTGACTATTTTATATAATAGTAGTATACAGCAAATAATCAATAGCAGAATCTTGATGTCTTTAATCATTTCTCATATATTGTAAAGGAATTTGTGGTTATAATTTTATTTATTTATATTAATTACAGCCTTAATTTCCTTTCACCTATGTATATATAGCTGCTTGTGTAAATATTGCAAAGCTTGCAGTACATCTCTAAGTATTATTGCACATGCCAGCTCTGGTAGACCTTCAGGAAAATAACGGTCCAATATATCACGGCAGGATCCAAAGCTCATAAGTGGAGACACAACATAAAGCTCACGGCCATGGACAAATGATGCAAGGAATGGCAAGATATTTGGGTGTTGTAGTTCCTTCCTTGTCATGATGTCTTGCTGGAATTAAAAATATAGTTTTCAATCACATTGAATTCAAGTTGTTTTTTTATAAACTTTGTCAAATAACTATAAAATTAAATGAGATGATAATGGCTAATGATTGATTTTTTAAATTATGTCTTTGGCCTCTGTGGAAAATTCCACAATTCTGCCAGTGTCATGTACATTAATAACAACTTCAATGATAGTACAATAACAAAAGATTTGAAGTTGATTTTAACCACCACCATTTATGTCTAACTAGCGGGCCTGGCAGACATTGTCCCACCCTAATTATTTAAAAAACCTTGACAAATTATATACCAAAACCTTCCCCGTGAATCACTTTATCCACTGATGGAAACCGCATGAAAATCCGATCAGTAGTTTTTGAGTTTATCGCGAACAGACAGACACGGTAGGGGACTTTGTTATATACTATGTAATGATATAGAATCAAATGACAATACACCATTGGGATTAGTAAGTTCTTAAACAACTATTCTTCAATATTAACAGTTTTGACAGTTATCAATTAAACAATTTCTTTGGAACTAAAAAGTAAACTTTAACTGAAGTTTGAAACTCAAAAGTAATATGGATTAAAAAATAAAAGAACAGTATCCCCCAATTACAACCAAACCATTTTACACATTATGAGACCTTTTGCATTTGTTACTTTCTGTAGTTAGTTCTTGTCATTTTGTAATTGAATGATTACGAGATAGATTTTTGATCCTCAGTAAAGTAAGGCGATGATCTAACATTGTTTTTACCTGTATTAAACTGGCATTCTCCTTAATTTTATCCACAAAATACCTCTTGACGGCGACATTAGTGTTTGCTGGTTTATATAAAGCAGAATAAACAACAGCTGCGCCTCCACAACACTCTGATATTATAGATGTCAGCTGATAATCGTTCCAATCTGGGTTAAACATTTCTACAATGTAATAGTTATTATAAAATGTATACAATAGTGTTACGTTTCATATATTAATACATTCTATGGTGTAAATATGTTTTCTATTATTTTAATATATGATAAACAAAACCCAAGTACGCTAAAAAATCTGTAAAAAATTGTTGTTTATAACATATCTGACATTTACCACAGTGACATTCAAGTTGACATTATATTTTTTTAAATAATTTGTGATATAACAGATTTTTAAACAGCCAAATATTCAAATTACTGTTATATTGTCTGATACCACAGAATAAAGAATCTTTTTTCCGTGGCTTGAAACACTTTTCAAAAAGAACTCATATTTAATTAAAGATAGTACTGGTATGTAACGTTTTTCGTAGATACCAAGTGTGAGGATTACGATTGTTCTAAAGGTCATCATTAAGAAAAATGATTTATATATATGAGATTTGGTGGCTGTTTAGTTTATCCTGTAATGGTCAGGAGACACATTTCTTGAACGAATACTTGAATAATAAAAACAAGATATTGTCAGATCATCACTGCTGATTTGCCAAATTGAAGAAAACAAAAATTATAAATAAAACAGTAAGTCTCCTCTTAGTAGTGTGTGTACAGATCTGTTGTTGGACAATTATTAGAAATGGTTTTATTTTGAGAACGATTTTGCAACGGGCGTAGGAATTTGTTTTACCTACTGTATACAAGAATGAATGTCGATTATGAGACTGATAAATTTTAACATCGCTTCATCGATCGTTATAAGACTTGTTATGGTATCTTATAATATATTGTTGGAAATAAATGAAAATCTCGGGTAGTTTATACTGCGTCGGCCCATATAAGGGGCGGCACTTGCCGTGTTGACTGACTCCTAGGTCCGATCCCTCGGCGTGGAGCCCTTGAGTACGCTGCTCACGCGATACAGTGACTCACCAATACATCACTGCAACAACACTACACATATCACCTCCACACACGTGCACGCTCACACGCTTACACATAAAAAGTGGATGGGTTTTTTTCTTTTTGTTTTTACCCGTATCGAACTGAAATAGTTCAAAAAAATTTTCCGACACAAAATACACATAAGAGTTATTGAGACACGCATGCCTGGTACACATGCATGTTTCAATAACTCATATCTGTATGAATAGTTTAGCTTAACTTAGGTTAGCTAAGATAGATCGCGAATTGCATGCAACAGGTAACGGCCAAGCCGAGGTGTGCCGTGCACCCTTGAGCTAGTTACCCGAATAAAATCGGCTGAGTGCCTTAAGCGCTCGCCTTAGTAGTCCGGTGAAGCTGTAGAGGCCTCCAAAAAGGCCAATAGCGTAGTCAGTTCGAGAAAAAAAAAAAAAAACGTGTTGACTGACTCCAAAGAGTATAATAAGTAATATAGTAAACTGACTCTTTCGGTGGCCGTCGTATCGTGCGGTGGCTCTGTCCGAACTCGTGTCGGTTATTTAACGAGTGATTAATTGTTAGAATTGATTCTTGGCAGTTTATATATAAATTGGCCAGTACTGTTTTTAATAAGCAATAATTGTTTTTTAAAATTGCTAACAATATATATTTTTTTAATATAATTTTTTAAATCTAGACGGATTTTATGTTATTCCTTTTCGATAGATGGCGCTGCATTAAACCGACTTCAATAATCTCCAACCGACTTTTATGAAAACTGGTATGTTGAAGACTGACAATATTCAACTAAAATATTTAATGAAAGAGCAACAAAGACGTGCGGAAGACAGCCTATACTTAATGTAGTGGATCGTACAAATATATATTTTGACAGTGTCACGTTTTTAGTTGAAATTTATTAACAATTTCATATAACGGATTATTCATGTTATCCAAATAACTGAAGACAAATTGAACGCATAATTCTAACAGACAATACCGTAATTTCTATTACTTGTTATTGTTTCTATTACTTTTAATATTTAACTCTATCTTAATCGTCTGTTTAGTATATTGTTCAGTCCTAAGTTATCTTAATTTATTGTGTTTTAGGAATTAACTGCTAAATATTTCGATTTAAAATGAATTAAAATCCATATATCTAATTGGTTTTCAGTTACTAGGATGAGTATTTCTATTTAAAAATGAATGAATGAAAAAAATGAATAAGGCATCAAGTCTGGGGTGTAAGGGGTGTCGAATAACATCATAAGACTTGAGACACCCAAGCCAACCTCACCTGCACGTGGTGCACCCTGCTGAATAACGAACGAGGCAATGGTGAAAGCGGGGTGGTAGGGTTTTACAGCCTGACTGGGTCGCAACCACCATGTATATGGCGAAAAAGCCCGTCATATTGATTCGCTTCTGCGGGTAACGTTTCGGGATCAGCCTGTGCATATCCAGCTTTTTGCAGGCCGGCATGACAGCAGCGACCGGCGATGGATAGTGTGTCACTCTGTGGTCGCCATTGTTTTTGGACTGTATTGTGCTTACCATCAGGCATGGTGCAGTCATTTTGCCGTGACTATAAAAAAAAAGGATTTCGTGATATCAAAATGATACCAAAAAATAGTAAAATATGTGCTTCCGAATAGAATTCAGATTATGTATTATAATATCGATTAATTTTGGCGTTCATTAGCGTTTTCTCATCGTCTACATTTAGTCAACTATTTTTAATTCTGATATAAATAAAATTGAATTACTTATCTCATCTTTGTCCGGGATGTTTTTCGAAACAACTGAATTGCTTTTAACAGTACTTTCGCTGACACATACCTAAATGAATTTTCAGTCGGTACATTTTTTTAAGTTGTATTTTTTAAAAGGTAAATATTATAGTTGCTATATATCTTATACGAGGTTAAGTAATAATGACTAAACAACATGTAAAAATTATATATCTTTTCTTTTCTAATATTATAAATGCAGAAATGCGAAATAAACGTTTGTTACGGCTATCACGGTTTTACTACTCAACCGATCGTCATAAAATTTTGCAGACAAGTTGTCAGGAGTACAGAAATGGACATAAGGTAAATTTCATATCGAAAGAATGTAGTGTTACCGAGGAATCGATCATAAATACATTAACGCGAGCAAAAGCGCGGGCAAAAGTTGAAAATATCAAGTTGATAGTGTTAAACTGTAAATTAAATGATAAAATATGTTCATAAAATAAATAATGGTAAATTAAACACTGAATGATTTCATAACTATTTTCAACTTGTATTAAAACTTTTTCACACTCCATTGTATTCAAGAAAAATATAAATATTAAAAAGATATGAGCACGACGCGTCAACCGTCACTTGTTGTAACTATTCGTCTAAGAGCTAGCAATGGTTTCGA
>MU159833.1:39426-87095 GCA_015888305.1 Antheraea pernyi | reverse complement strand
TATATATGTATATATATATATTACTAATCTTTGCAAATTGCAGGTAACCACAAATAAAATTGCAAATCTGATCGCAATTTTCTCGCAACCGTTTTTTTTTTCGAACGTTCTACACTATTGACCTAGCATGGTCTTAACAGCTTCACTGGACTACAAAAAAGATGTTCTTTACTGCGTTTATAAATTGCGCGGCAGCGATAGAATGTCAATTCGATGTACGCACGTTCGAATGACAGCATTTACTAATCGAAATTAGTAACACTGTCGGCTGACGATGAAGGAAAACATTGTGAAGAAACCTGAACCTGAAAAATATTCTTGTAGTACCACCGTATGTGGGAAAATATTGAACTGTGGATTTCTTGGAGCGAAAAAAGAGGTTTGAAGAATAAGAGATCTATATTTAATTGCAAGTTCTAATTCTTATTAGGGTTGCAAATGATATTTCGATAGTTACTAACATTGTGACACGAGAATTTTATATATAAGAAGATATCCTAATACTTTGTAGAATAAAATTGGAATGATATATACAGAGACATCTCAATTTTTACTTTTTTTTTTTAAGTTCCTGTTTTCCCCCGCACATTATCCGAGACTTTATATATTTATTTATTACTATTTCTTTTGAAACTTTTTTTTGTTTTGCAACTTCCGTTTTCCTTTTCTATTTGTTTCTTTTTTTTGCTATCTCTGCCACGTGTTCCATGAACGTCAGCAGCGGCTCTCTAGTGTCTTCATCCTCCACTACTCTATGTAGTACCCCTTCTGTGAGCTCGATGCCTATCTGGGATTGGCTCTATTGTTACTTAGTCGTTTCTGCTATAATTTTGATCTTGCAAAATATGTTGATATAGATTTTGACAATTTAAGGGGTTAGGGGTAGTCAGAATTTTCAAAAAATCTTCAAAACGTCGGATTTTTTTTAAAGTATAGTATCTTAAAAAATATTCTCTTAAAGTTTGAAGTGAATCCGACAAATATCTTTCGAGTTATTCAGCGAAGAATAAAAGGCTCTCGAGCGGTCTGGTATTTCATATATAATACATATATATAATCCATACATATAAATCCATACAAAAATACAACCGTAAATAAGAAGGAATGTATATAAGCCCAATAAGTTATAATATAAGCTATCAAGCCTATTTATGAAGATCTTAGTAAAGAAAATTTACTTTCAAGATGTGTAGGTGGACTTAATCAAAATAATAATGAGAGCTTCAACCAACTGGTTTGGAAAATATGCCCAAAACCTATCAATACCTACTAGTTTTACCATTGTTCAAATTGCTGCATACGTAGCTATTAGTATATTTAATGAAGGGACTTAATTGTGGGCCTAATTTGCATCAGTATACCGAAAAAACCGATAGTGCACGTGTAAACGTGTAGCTGATCAGCGCGCTAACGACAACACTCGCGAAGGTAGAATGCTAAAGTTCTACAACGGCTGAAGAACTGTTATATGGTCCAGGAATAGATGACTCAGTGTAAGTATTGAAATTATTCGTATTACTGTACATAAATCGACTGTCAAACTTTAAATGCGTTTGTCTCAAAACTATGTTTTTTGAACTGGTGACCACAGTAACTCAAAAACCGCTCGATAGATTTGAATGAAACTTATACAGCTTTTAGAAAACAAGCTAGTGCCTGATCGAAGGATTTTTTTTAAACTTCGATTTTTTATAAACAATTAATTGTTGGATTTTTCCCGAAAATCAGAAAAAAAAACTCTGAGGCCGTCATTTTGTTAATTTTGAAAAAAAAGCTTCGATCAATCATCTATCCATAAGTTTTTTTTTGTTTCGTTGATTTTAGATGAATCTCCAAGGATTTCTTTTTTTGAAATTTTAGTGAAATAATGTTAAAGTATGATGAAATTATACTATGTTTTTGCTTATGTGAAATAAACTTAATTACTAGTAAAAAAAATAATTAAAAAATGGCATTTTTTCACGCTCCTGGCTACCCCTAACCCCTTAAGTCTAAAACAAATATTGTTCTCCAATTACTGTATTGTCGCATAAATCATGGTAGTCGAGTGGTTTTATCGGTCTGCCGCGCAATTTATAAACGCATATTACTAATCTTTGCAAATTGCAGGTAACCACAAATAAAATTGCAAATCTGATCGCAATTTTCTCGCAACCGTTTTTTTTTCGAACGTTCTACACTATTGACCTAGCATGGTCTTAACAGCTTCACTGGACTACAAAAAAGATGTTCTTTACTGCGTTTATAAATTGCGCGGCAGCGATAGAATGTCAATTCGATGTACGCACGTTCGAATGACAGCATTTACTAATCGAAATTAGTAACACTGTCGGCTGACGATGAAGGAAAACATTGTGAAGAAACCTGAACCTGAAAAATATTCTTGTAGTACCACCGTATGTGGGAAAATATTGAACTGTGGATTTCTTGGAGCGAAAAAAGAGGTTTGAAGAATAAGAGATCTATATTTAATTGCAAGTTCTAATTCTTATTAGGGTTGCAAATGATATTTCGATATTTTAATATCGATGTTGAAACTCTTAAAATCGACGATACATCGCTCTGTATGAACGATGTTTTGTGATGTATAGCGCCATCTATTGTATTTCCTTCCACTCGCTTCCTTTTTTGATATTAGGAGGCAAACGAACAGGCGGGGCCCCCGATGTTAAAGGACCAAGTGACTGCGTTGCCAGCCTGTGTTTGGGGGAAGGGGAGGGGAGGAGAGGCGGGCCTTCGGCGCTCTCAATTACCGAACGAAACGCAACAATGCAAGCACTGTTACTTCGCGTCAGTTTTCTGTGGGTCGGGTGGTAGTACCCCGGGCAAGCCGACCCATTCATGCTGAAACTAGTAATAGCTTCAGTGTGGCTCTACCACCTACAAACCTTAGTCACATGTAAGGATACAAACGATACGTTAATGTTTTAAAACACCGACCTATCGTTCATAACCATCGATGTATTAAAATGTTTTAACATTTATTTTGAAACCCCTGAAATTGACGGCACATCCTTCCTTATAAAATTTCATATGTGTAGCGCCATTTATTGTATTATTTGCGGTTGATTTTAGAAACGAGCTACGATTAACCAAGAAAGGAACCGCTTCGTAGAAATAATAAATAAATAATAATAAAAAGCCTTTTTATTTCTTGAATTAACATGTTACAAATTTCTTTTATCTAGTGTTTAAAGTTAATAAGATCTTAGTAATGAAAATTTACTTTCAAGATGTGTAGGTGGACTTAATCAAAATAATAATGAGAGCTTCAACCAACTGGTTTGGAAAATATGCCCAAAACCTATCAATACCTACTAGTTTTACCATTGTTCAAATTGCTGCATACGTAGCTATTAGTATATTTAATGAAGGGACTTAATTGTGGGCCTAATTTGCATCAGTATACCGAAAAAACCGATAGTGCACGTGTAAACGTGTAGCTGATCAGCGCGCTAACGACAACACTCGCGATGGTAGAATGCTAAAGTTCTACAACGGCTGAAGAACTGTTATATGGTCCAGGAATAGATGACTCAGTGTAAGTATTGAAATTATTCGTATTACTGTTTTTTTGTAGTTTTTACTTATAAAAGTTTTCTCTTATTCATAGCTTTCTGTTACTTCTACAAGAACCCCAGGTTGGGTAAAGGCCTCCTCCAATGATGCCCATTTGTCACGATCTTTTGCTGTTAGAGTCCAATTTGTACCGGCGGTTCTCTTTATTTCGTCGTCCCATCGTGTTATTGGTCTTCCTCTTCCTCTATTACCTAGTGGGCCTCTCCACGTCGTTACTTTTGCAGTCCATCTCTGGTCGGTAAGCCTTGCTATATGTCCTGCCCATTTCCATTTTAGCTTTAGTGCGGATCTCAAGGCATCTGTGGCTTTTGTTAGTTGTGTAGAAATAAGGTTAGCATAATTATTGTTTTTGAATTATATTTCGTGATTAATTTGTTGTACCACTGTATTTATAACTATATAATAATAATCATAAATACAGTGGTACAACAAATTAATCCCAAGGAGGGTTGATGTCAGGCAGGCGGACGATCGTAAAAATTAAGCCAAATCATATACCACAACATGACAATCATGTTGTACCGACCCTACTTATGTGGGATAAGTGTAAGAAGAAGAAGAATTATATTTCGTGAATCACATCATGTCAAATTATACATTCATTTGTTTCCTTTTTTTGTAAAACATCGATGTTCTCGACGACGTTGCATCCCTAATTATTATTTGGTTCTGACGCCGAAAAGTAATGAACCAAAAGAATGTCATTTTAATCAGTACGTGTATGGCGGTTGATATTTAGATAAGTACAGAGCTTAAATACTGGATATACATTACTGAAGTCTAGAACAAGGAGTTTTAATGCCAAAAAGTTATCAAAATGTTCCTAGAAAGGTTCCACGATATCCCATTCAACAGTTTTTCCCAAAATGTTTTTACGGACAAACAAATGTTCGCCTCTCAATTGTATGGAATGGAATTAATAGCAATGATATTGAAATTCAGGAAATATCGCTCAGATCTATTTAAGTTATACAAATGTTGATTTGTTGTTATAATTTACATTTCTTTTGTTAAAATAGTGCTGAAATAAAATGTGTACATCTGTAAAGACGCTTCACTCTGTCCTGAATTTGTGGGTTATTAGGTTTATGTAATATTTTGTGAGCGCGTCGTTGATATGTCAATGAAGTAATAAATACATCGTAGTATGGATTAATATGTGAACGATGGTGACGTCTGGTTATAACAGCCCTCACTGTGTATCCGCCAAAAACAATTTCAATCTATTTTTATGAAAATATATCTTTTTATACCAGCTCGACAAAATGACTGCACAATACCTGATGGAAAGTACGATACAGTACAAAACTACACCCACTGTCGGTGTTAAATAGCAACGGCAGTCGTCGCCATCATGCTGACCTGCAAAAGTGCCTCTTCACGCCTCGTTTGAAGGACACCGTACCGTAAGAGGAACGGAACACACTGGCTGAGAGGCGATTCTATATCTTGACAGTACGACAGAGATAAGAATTTTCGAACTTTAAAAAATATATATACTAAGACTAGCGGGCCCGGCGGACATTGTCTCACCCTGATAATAAAGCAAACCTTGACTAACTTCAGGACGATTTGTCTATCCGATTAACAGCGTTTTAACCGCGCTCGCGTGTGTTCGTGTGTGTGTCTGATTGTGTATGGTTATGTAAATATATGTCATATGATCACTTTTAAAAGCTCTTCAGTGTGTTTATTACTTAAAGTTTGAAGCCATGAATAGATCTTGTGTCTTGCTTCCCATGACTAATTTGACAATATTGACTAATGAATTACCTAAACTTTCCTCAGGAATCACTTTATCTCCTGGTGAAAACCGCATGAAAATCCGTTGAGTTTATCGCGAACAGACAGACAGACGTGGCGGATAACTTTGTTTTATAATATGTAATAATATGTCTGATGGAAAGATAAACTAGATTGAGTTTCTTGCCGGTACTTCTCGATGAGGGGTTTGTTTTCCCAAACGATGGTAGGTAGTGTTGAAGTTCATAAGCGCCTTCTTATGACTAGAATCGTCTATGCAGGTCACTATTAAAGTTATTACTCTATCCAGTTGGACACGATTGCAAATATCACTCTGAAATTTTATCTAATAGGCTTTGAGACCAGCTAATTACGTATAACACCTCGAGGTCGTTTTAGAATGTCTATATATTTTTATTTTTTTTCACTCGTTTTAACACATTATCTAAGACTATTTATTGACATCGTGCAAACTATGCGACCGTGTGGGTGATCGTTTAGCAAACATTGCCAAAAGACGTCCCGCCCAGAAATATCGGCCATCCCTCGTACCCGACCGAAACCGGCTGACGGACGGAATGCAAAAATTTACAATTCTCTCAATAAAAAATTCGTAATTTCTATATATATACGCATATATGAGCGACCGCATCGGCTACGCTTTATACGCGATGTACTCACTGCTATATAAAACCGGGGAGAGAGCCAAATTCTAAATATAAAGGTGGCCGATTGTAGCCGAACGCGACCGAATCCGCCCGCCCGCCTCAGTCCATAGCTAACTGCCGCTCCGACATTCCCAAACCGACGCGACCGTACGCGCGGTAACGATACGTCCATTCGGTAAGGTCACACCGTAAACGGCATTCGACATTTAAATTTTTCAATATTTTTTTCTTTTTAAGCAAAAAAAAAAAACGCGCCCGTGAAACGAACAGTGAAAATAAAATACATATTATTTTTAATCGGTGGACTTTCAAAGTGCCAGTGTAGTGCTACTGTTGAAGAATATTATCCGTGTTACCGGTATGTATATTAATTGGTTTTGTTTTTTTTTTTGTTATGGCTGTAACCGCTTGCTGCCTTTGCCATAGCGTGCTGCCGTCGCGAGCGACGCGCTTATCGCTCTGGAAACGGGAGTATTAAGTTACAATATGTCCGCCTCCCGTTCCAAAATTATTTTCGCCGTCATTCGCCTGTACTGAGAGTTTTTACATTACCTCTTTTCTTTCCTCATCTCTAACCTCTCCCTAACCTCAATGTTTCACGTTTGCGTTGCTTGAATACGCGAATCTATTAATATAATGTTTGTATTTAACAATGGAGTCGTTAAGATATGTTATTGACGTGGTATAGAGATTTCGCAGTGCGGTAGACTAAACCACGTCATGGATTGTCCTTCCCTGTATCAATCAGTTACAATAATGTTCACTAACTATATAGGTTTTTTTTTCTATATATCTTTCATCTTATATATATCTTTTAACAAAATATTTTAGAATGTATTTACGCTTCCGAGAAGAGATTCTTCGGATTTGTTTATTATTTTATGACTGAATAATTTATTTTCGATTTTGTTTGGCTACGTTAATCTTGAGAATTAGGTTAGGGGAGCAATGCAAATGAAAAATGACTGTGTATACATTTATTGTACTAGAAGTGTCTATGATAAAGTTTACCATATTTTTTAGGTCATAATCGTTTCATTATATAGTGATGATGGCTTTTGCTTTATAAAACCGTTAGTATATAATTTTATTGTTTTATTACTAAAATTCACGAAACCATTATATTAATCTATGAATCCTCCAAGAAAGCTCGGAAAAACAGTGACACTATACATTTTTTTTAACCAAAATACTTCTAAAAAAACTTCAATGTTTTTTTATATATATGATGTAATAATGGATATATGGTGGATAAATTGATGTTTGTCCGTGCATGCTGTACTAAGACATATTCATGATATTTCTATTGTCATCAAGTAAATATATATCTTTCATATTTACTAGCAGTGTCCGCGGCTACGCTCGCTTAAAGTTCTAAAAAAAAATAAACACAAAAAAATAGATTTATGTTACTGTCGATTTTGATAATACATTTCTTTTTATAAAGTTCTGTACTGCATTATGCGTGTTCTTAAAATTCAAGAGTTTAGATGTAATATGAAAACGAAATATCCGGTATATTTCGAATTCGATATATATCGGTGGTCGTCTTATGTCGCCTTTATTTACTTAAGACGTCATAAGCTGTCTTACATATTATATATTGTTATTAAATGTACATTAAAATTTGATCATAGAATACACTTCTGACTTAATGAAAGAATTATGTAAATCGGTCCAGTAGTTTTTGTATGACAGAATAACAAACCTCCATCCGTTATCGCAAACTTTATCTATTATATTATTCATAGGATTTTCTAATCATTACATTGTATAAAACAAAGTCTGTCTGTCTGTCTGTTCGCGATAAACTCAAAAACTACTGAAGAGATCTTCAAGCGGTTTTCACCAGTCGGTAAAGTGATTCACGAGGAACGTTTTGGTGTATAATTTATCAAGGATTTTTTTATAATCAGGACGGGACAACGTCTGCCGGGCCCTCTAGTTACTGTATAATTTACGTCTGTGCCTTATTTATCAAATGTTGCAAGTCTTGTTTTACAAGCATTTTCTCTTGTAAATTAATGCATTCTTATAAAAATGCGTTTATCAAAACTACACGTGTATTTTACAAGTTACAAGTGACGTCACTTGTAATGAAAGTCTTTCACATTTCTATTTATGAGTTTGTTTATTATAAACATCTTCCTTTGTAGCTAGTAATTTGTTACGAAATTTTGAAGAGTTTTACTTGACTCTGAAATCGCTTACTAACGCACAAAAGTGACGTCACTTGTAATGAAAGTCTTTCACATTTCTATTTATGAGTTTGTTTATTATAAACATCTTCCTTTGTAGCTAGTAATTTGTTACGAAATTTTGAAGAGTTTTACTTGACTCTGAAATCGCTTACTAACGCACAAGTACAAATTATTTGTTAAAAATATTTGACTAGTTATTGTACCGTATTTTCGATCTCATCAAAATATATAATACGGTAGAAAAATTAAATCTTGTAAATTAAAAATACAAGTTGGCATAAACTTTTATAAAATGTCTTTGTATCTTGTAATTTGTGTGTTTGTAGACTTCTAACGTTTGATAAATATATGGCACTGATAGTATTTTTTTACTGTTACAAAATACATACCATCGATTATATCTTATTTTGTACTAGATGTGCCCGCGACGTTCGCATGAAACCTTATGTACAAAAACAGCGATTAGAAAGTCATATAAATATATTAAGTCTATTTACTTATCTATTTATCTCTCGTACTTAAATCGCGTCATCATTAAAAGTACAATAACTTGCGATAGACCGCATTGATTTTAATGAAACGGACTAAATGTTACTTAAAGATATGCTTTATAATTTTCTTTAGGCCCGCAGCGCACTTTTGATTCCCCAGGTGTTGTTAGTGTCTATGGACAGCGGTGATCACTTACCATCATGACCCACCTGTTCGTTTGCCCCCTATGCAAAAAAGGTTTTATTATGAACGCAGTATTTTAGCAGTGATGCGTGTTCAAACATACTGACAGACAAATGCTTCTAAAATTGATTGAAATATATATTATTACTTATTTCTAGACACCTGCAATATTTTTTTCTACAAAATCTAAAAGTACAGACATGTCTCATTTACTTTCTAATGATATGTATAGATATAAAGTAGGTATTATTTGATACAAAAATATATATTAATTGGTAAATGTATATGGAGAATTTGTTTTATACACGACAATTAATTTAAAGCGACGTATATACCAAAAGGAAGATAGGTATCATAAAAAAAATGTAAGTTATTGATGGGAAAACCTTTCAAATTTCCTATCGTCAGGGAAAATGGGACGCCACCCCATAATCTTGGCGATATGTGGCTCGTCACGCGACGACTCGATTACAGTGAAATAAAGTAAACGAATGGAGAGGGGTCTTTATTTGTGCTTTTGAGTTACCATAGCGAAGCTTTTGTTTTTTTTTTATAGTAGTAAGGCATAGTGACTGCACTGTGCTTGATGATAATAGCATTGCTTGGTGATAATTGGTCGATAATCCATCAGTCATGCTATGCAGGCTTGTTCATTTACTATCGGATTATCGGACAAACTAAAAAAGAGACACTATGACGGGTTCTGCACCGTGTCTTTAATAGTCGCGGTCCAATTTGATACAATTCTTGTGTTCCAAGTTTATTTTATTATTATATCTTATTTTTCCATAATCTTTCTCATTGTGAAAATAATCAGGCTCAATATATTTTGTAAACTGTCAGTAATAAGTGACTAGCTTTTACCCGCGGCTTCACGGGTGTTAATGATATAAGCTATACCTACTTAAGGCGTGAAAGCGGAATACACAACAAGCTAATATTCGCATATAGGTACATTTAATTGCAGGTGGTAGAACCACGCTGAAGCTATTACTGGTTTTGGGGATTAGGCTTAGGGATTTTCGGCGAATTGGTGAACTCTTCAGCTTTTTCTTTCACTGTGGGTATCTGTAACATTGATGTTTCGGTTTGGACAGACAACTTATGTTACAGAGCTCATCGAAACATTTCTTAAAGTAAATGAGGTCTAATACTGAAATTATTAGTTTAAGTTATAAAGGGTGCCTATTTTAAGTAATAGAGGTTCTGGCTTTGAAGGGAAGGGAACAGATTATAATATTTTTTTAAGTAATAGAGGTTTTTACCTTATCGAGGTACTACTGTGGTAAACACCTTTTTTTTACGTGGGGAAATCCCTTATGGATACCCACCCTCTCGGGGGAGAGAGTGGGTTATTGGGTTATGTCCGACTCGCTTGTACTAAAGTCCCACGGTGTACGTCTGTACCCGCGGCTTCACGGGTGTTAATGATATAAGCTATACCTACTTAAGGCGTGAAAGCGGAATACACAACAAGCTAATATTCGCATATAGGTACATTTAATTGCAGGTGGTAGAACCACGCTGAAGCTATTACTGGTTTTGGGGATTAGGCTTAGGGATTTTCGGCGAATTGGTGAACTCTTCAGCTTTTTCTTTCACTGTGGGTATCTGTAACATTGATGTTTCGGTTTGGACAGACAACTTATGTTACAGAGCTCATCGAAACATTTCTTAAAGTAAATGAGGTCTAATACTGAAATCCTTAGTTTAAGTTATAAAGGGTGCCTATTTTATGTAATATAGGTCCTGGCTTTGAGGGGAAGGGAACAGATTATTTTTTTAAGTAATAGAGGTTTTTACCTTATCAAGGTTCTACTGGAGTAAACACCTTTTTTCATTTTTTTTCACGTGGGGAAATCCCTTAGAGACCCACCCTCTCGGTGGAGAGAATGGGTTATGTCCGACTCGCACGGACTAAAACCCCACGATGTACGTCTGCCGCTAAGGTTGGGGCGAAACGAGATCTCTATAGATTTCATCGTGCCGCCCCAGCGGGTGGCCCAGCCACGAAAAACGCCGCCGCCAGGCCCTGTCTTGTTAGCAGACAACCGTGTACACAACGGTCGTCTCCTCCGTCCGCCGGACCTGTGCAATGGGAACATGGGCCCGCCGAACCATCCTCCCTAGGTCCGGTTACGGTGGGAGGAGGCGGCGGTCAAACTGCCGCCTCCTTCTGCCTGTCCTCCGTTGGCGGAAAGGGTCACTTTGAGGGTCCTCCTCCCGGACCCTCTCCGCCGCCTCCTTCTGCGAGTCGACTTCCATGTGGAAGGAGGCCATTGCGTTTCACGCATCCTCGCTGCCCTGCCGAGCATGGCCACAACCACGCTCGGCAGCGAGAGCTCCTGTCCTACCGCCCCAGCCAGAATGCGACGTTGCTCCTCCCAACTGTAGTAAACACCTTGCTTAAGGTGACTTAACAAACCCAGTTGTTAGGTGACACCATTTTATGCACCAAGTGATATTAGTAACCACAAAATGTAATAATTTGGTAAAGTCAAGTACTATAATCTGGTCCTAGTGTCAATTTACTTTAACCGCAATCATGTAATTCTAACCGTTCGATATAGAATACTATTCTACTCAACATTAAGTTATGGCCCTAATGGTGTAAGATGGAAGGATAAAACATTTTTTATCTTAAATAATGGTCTTTAGTTTCTTTTTTATTTATTGAAGCGTGCATGCACCTGCGCTTTACAAATTTTTCTTGCTTTTATCTCTTTTTAGTTCATTAAACATTGTTATGTATTCGCACTGTAGTGCTTTTATTTCTTTTCCACTTACTAATCTTGCATGCATTTGTGCTGTAGCGAGTGCATCTCGCTATTGTTTCTTTTCCATCTATTAATCATGCATGAATCCAAACTGTAGCGATTGCATTTCACGGTTGTGTCTTTTACATGTATTAATATTGCATGCATCTGTGCTGTACCGAGTGCAATTCGCTTTTATTTCTTTTCCATCTATTATTCTTGCATGCATTCGAGTCCTAGTGTCAATTTACTTTAACCGCAATCATGTAATTCTAACCGGTCGATATAGAGTACTATTCTACTCAACATTAAGTTATGGCCCTAATGGTGTAAGATGGAAGGATAAAACGATTTTATATCTTAAATAATATCCTTTAGTTTCTTTTTGATTTATTAAAGCTTGCATGCACCTGCGCTTTACAAGTTTTTCTTGCTTTCATCTCTTTTTAACCGACTTCAAAAAAAGGAGGAGGTTATCAATTCGTCTGTATTTTTTTTCTCTGTTCGGTATGAGTCAGTCTCCTTCAAACCGGCCTTTGCTTCCACATATATTCGCATTGCATTTATTTATAATTATTCTCTCATCTCTCACAAGTTCATCGAGTCCGGATCAACGTAATATTCTTTTGATCATTATGTAAAAAGTTGATGTTTTCATTCATAACACATATTACTTATTTTATATATATATATATACTATGCCTACACATGCATATAGATGATAACTGTATAAAGTTAAAATTAAAAAAGAAAAATTTTAATGATTCTTTTCTCTAGGTAGCACACATATTCATATGTTTTATTTAATTTGGTTAATTTGATAAACTATTTATTTTCCGCTTTTTAGTGCCTTATGGGTTTTTGATTGATATTGAAGTCGGTTAATACTTTTTTTTGAAAATTTACTTTTTAGTTCATTAAACATTGTTATGTATTCGCACTGTAGTGCTTTTCTTTCTTTTCCACCTATTAATCTTGTATGCATTTGTGCTGTAGCGAGTGCACTTCGCTTTTATTTCTTTTCATTATTCTTGCATGCATTTGAACTGTTTCGAGTGCATCTCGCTTTTAATTTCTTTTCGACCTATTAATATTGCATGCATCCGTGTAGAAGCGATCGCATCTTGCGTTTGTTTTTTCCATCTATTAATATCACATGTAAATGTTGTTATGAATCTCAATAAAGCGAATGCTTCTCGCTTTTGTTTCTTCTCGATCCATTAAGTATTACATACATTTGCGTTGTAATGTACTCATCTCGTTTTCTATACAGATAATTTTTTTATCTCTGTTCGGTATGAGTCAGTCTCCTTCAAACCGGCCTTTGCTTCCACATATATTCGCATTGCATTTATTTATAATTATTCTCTCATCTCTCACAAGTTCATCGAGTCCGGATCAACGTAATATTCTTTTGATCATTATGTAAAAATATTTTCATTCATAACACATATTAGTTATTTTATATATATTACTATGCCTACACATACATATAGATGATAACTGTATAAAGTTAAAATTAAAAAAGAAAAATTTTAATGTTTCTTTTCTGATAAATTATACAGTTTAACCTTTTTTTTCTATAATATAAATAAGGGTTGCCGAACAAAACAGGATTAATAGTTTATAGTCGGATCTGGTTACAATAAAATATTTCATCTGATTTCAAATACATTAAAAGCTATTATAATTACGAATATATAACGCAACTTTGTCAGATAACTTTAGGAAAGCATATCATATCGCTGGAGTATCGTTTTTTTTCGTATTTATTTATTTTACAAAGAACTCATATAACAGGTACGTAGCAAAAAATAGTCTACAATTGGTAACTGGACGTGAATACGAATACAAAATGTTTTAATAACTATTTTTTTTAAATAACGCTCCCATAATTTTGCCAAAATTTATCTGTTGATGTAGCTTCGGCACTCCACCAGTGTGATGCAGAGTTTAACTTTATCAACATTTCTTATGCTTGTCAATCAAGTTCCTCTTTACATTGGGAAGGGTCCTTGCATTGGGAAGGAATCCCGATTTCCTCACGTTGAACCTTATTCAGGGCATTCTTTCTACTAAGTTTTATTAAAACTCTGATCAGATTAGTGTGAAAATTAGTACACTTGCATTTAGAATGTTTGTTTGTACTTCATAACGGAAACGAAGGTCAATTACTCATTAAGAAAGGAAAAACAAAAATTCAGAATGTCTTAAGTTTCAAGCTTTATAAACCTTGAAGCACTGATGGCTTAGTGGCAGATCAGACGTCGACTTGAATTCTTTAGTAACAGGTTTTTTTTAAGCGAACAGCCTGTAATTGTAAATTTATCGCCAAGTACATCTAGGTACAGCTACACTTTAGAATCAGTTCAATTGATTAGTAATTATTCAAATCATTCAAATTGTTGCAGGTGTCTAGGAGTAAGCGATACAATACATTTCAATTATTTGTCTATCTATCTGTCTGTTTGTATGAACACACATCACTGCTAAAGAACTAGGTTCACAATAAAACTTTATTACGTCGAGAATAACTTAGTCTTTGTTTCATTACAATCGGTGTACTCCACGAAAAGTTATTATAATTTTTATGACGGCTCGAGTTAAGTATAACTCGTAAATGTATTCTTAATCGTGACTACTAATTTGTAGGTAATACCCATAATTTATCTCTGTAACCGACGGTACGAGATAAAAGTGATAAATAAATGGATAAGTATATATTAATCACTGTTTTGTGTTTTACATAGTGTTTACATAGGGTCGCGGATATCGCGGACACAACTAGTAAATAATAAAAAAAAAACATATTATCCAAATTCGTTTCCAACAGTAATTAATTAGGAACAAGGAACAAGAACCAAGAAAAACAAATACACACATCGTTTATCTTCCGATAAATTTCCATTGAATTTGCATGTAGTTGCATCAGTCGCTGATCTAATATACACTTCACGTTCATACGGCAATGAAACATAATTAGAACAATGTTATCTAATGAGCTCGCAAAGTGGCTTGCGTCAATTTATAAATTCACGTCCTGGTTCGATCCCAATTGAATATCGTTATACAACCTGAATGCCAAGAAAATAGCCTTTATGAGATAATTTATATTTATATATCTCTCTCTTTTCCTAGCTAATTGTCCCATATAGTGGAGTCAGCCTTCCTTACTTTTCATCTCCACTTCGCTCTGTCCTTGAGGTCACATTCAGAAACTTTGCACTCCTTTATGTCCTTCAGCATTACACCCTTCCAATTAGTTTTGGGCCTGCCTGGGGATTTCTGACTCTGAAGGAACAGTTGTAGCGCCGAATTCCCTACTTAGTCTGGTGACTGGCTTCCTTTTAACGTGACCATAGCATAGCAGCCTACTTACTTTTAATGTATATTTATGTGTTTTTCGTCATTTTAATGTTACCGGGTACGCTTACGTTGTGCAACTTTTAGAAAGGACATTTTCTAACGAATATGTTATCTAAGTTTATGTTTGAACTAGGTGCTTACTCCGGTTTCGTACGATTGTGTTAAAGATGAAAATGAGATGAAATTTTTCTATTAACAATAAGACCCTCGTAACGAACGTTAATCTGTTAATGTTACGAAAGCTCCTTACCGTCTTTTGTCACGAGCACTCACATTTTTTTATATGTGTTTTAAATGTATGCATTTTAATCCACATTTTTTAGATTTCGAGTTTAATAAGCAACTGAGCGTCAATTATGCCCTAGTTTGGTTTTCCTGCCTTTTGTATTTTATATTAATCATTGTGTTATGTTTCACTCACTTACGTCACTTATCTAAATCGGAGATTTTTTGTCGGAGTGATTTTGGAAATGAGACGGAAATGTGTTACTGGAAACCGGGGAAGCGCGCGCTATTTGATCAGACCAATTAGTGCGCGTGATGGCGGAGAGAATCAGCTGTGCACTCATCTACAGTTATACAGTTTTGTGTATAAAATCTGATATTTATATGTGTAAACTATATTAATAATTATCTTTACTATTAAGCGTCAGACATAGTTCTTTAAAAAATGCGAGTAAGTAGTATTCGAATAAATATTTTAGAGGATCTTTTTCATATTTTTGGGTTAATTCCTGTCGCTGCCGATATAATATTTTTCATTGTGATTAAAAAAGTTTCTTCCATTTGAAACATATAATTATTCCATAAAAATTATTTCCAATCATAACCGATTATTACTTAGAAGTTGATTCATTACTAGAATTAAACTTGCGCGAGCAAGCGCGCTCCTTAATATAGAATTATATATATTTACATGCTTAGAATAATATATTCGAGCAATAATATGACGAATAAATTTACTTCACATATATTTTGTCTTAATGTACTAGGGTCACATGTCAGATGTTACACATCATATACGACTACTTTAATTCTCGTTTACTTTTTTTTACTCAAATTAAAGAGCATAGAAGTACTTATTATCTATATAAAAAATATCGAGTCGTCGTAGGACGCGTGTGGCAGACGTGAAACATCAAAATGATTTTGTATGGGCAATATTCCTAAAAAGATAGTTTACGACAGTAAATAAATACGGCATAATTAAAAACTCAAGTCTTAGATGTTATTTGACACCCCTTACACCCCTTAATATAGAATTACATATATTTACATGCTTAGAATAATATATTCGAGCAATAATATGACGAATAAATTTACTTCACATATATTTTGTCTCAATGTAGTAGGATCACATGTCAGATGTTACACATCATATGCGACTACTGTAATGCTCGTTTACTTTTTCTACTCAAATTAGAAAGAGCATAGAAGTACCTAATATCTATAAAAAAATTGAGTCGTCGTAGGACGCGTGTGGCAGACGTGAAACATCAAAATAATTTTGTATGGGCAATATTCCTAAAAAGATAGTTTACGATACTAAATAAATACGGCATAATTAAAAATAAAATATTAAGAATTAACACAAATACGATTGTTTATTCAATAAGCATTTATGTTAATTACATACAAAAATTCAAAATCATATAGCGTGGCGACGCATGCTGTAGCAACGATTTGACCCACCGCTCTAAATCAAAATGTAGTGTTCCCGAGAGAAGTCACAAGCCAAAGCTTGTTTACTATAAAATATCTACTTTATCTAATGAAAACTGCCTCATAAAGTGTACCTGTAAACGGATTAATCTAATATAATAACGTCTGTCTAATTAGAATTGCTTCAATCCTTCTAAATATATAAACAGAGTATAGATAACATCAACATTAGTGAATCTTTTGAACTCAAGTTAAACATTGCACTCGTATCTCACCGCCAATTAACTTTGTTTACGTCACAATTTATTTATAAGTCCACTCGTATATAAGCTTTACAAATAACTGTGGATTTATTATCTTTGACTTATAATAAAAACTTTGAAACATTGGAATTGTTATCATCACCGAGTCTTGATAATACAATTGAAACTTTCGAAATTCGCGTACGTGTACTAATTTAAATCGGTAACAATATCGGCTGAACGTGAAGGAAAACATTATGAGGAAACCTGTACTTGAGAAATGGACTTTCTCATTCTTATGGACTGTGGATTTCACGGAGCTTAAAATCTCCAATACGTCGTGGGATGGCGTGGTGATTATGTCCATACCTTCCTTCGTGCGTTGCCATCTTTCGGAGGGAAGGGTTAGGGGAGGGAAAAGAAGAGGAGAGAGGAGAGGGGAGGGGAGATGGGTCTCCGGCGCTCTCACTGACCGAACGAAACGCAACAATGCAAGCACTGTTACTTCAAGTCGGTTTTCTATGAGAGGGTGGTACTACCCCGGGCGAGCCGACCCATTCATGCTGAAACCAATAACAAATATATTTACAAATAACCGTGGATTTATTATCTTTGACGTATAATAAAAACTTTAAAACATTGGAATTGTAATCATCACCGAGTCTTGATAATACAATTGTCTGACCAGTAGAAAATCAATTCGATGTTGCAGGTTCGAACCCCGACATGTACCAACGAAACTTTCGAAATTCGCGTACGTGTATATTTAAATAGGTAACACTATCGGTTGAACGTGAAGGAAACATTATGAGGAAACCTGTACTTGAGAAATGGACTTTCTCATTCTTATGGACTGTGGATTTCTCGGAGTTTAAAGTCACCAATACGTCGTGGGCTGACGTGGTGATTATGTTTGATTGAAGGCGTTACTTTGCGGAAATCTATCATTAATATTAGAGTAGACGCTACTTTGCAATTCTGCCTGGAATCGATGGAACACTACTACGTCTGACTCATGTCATCCTTGGTGATTATGTCCATACATTCCTTCGGGAAGAAGCCTATACCCTTACAATGAGTCTCTTAAATACTGATGTGATTCGTTGATCATTAGCAGCCTTATTCAAAACATAGGTCATGTCTATCATTAATGTGCTACGCTTCTCCAGGATTTCAAAACTATATTTGTGATATCGTCCACCAGTGTTTCTAGTCACGGTCTAACCACTATCTACCTTTACTCTCTCAGGAAATTACCTCATCATTATCATTTTCCTTACCCTTATCATACCTAAGTAGGGTCGGCACAACATGTTTTATTTTCCACTCTCCCCTGTGAGATGTCATCTCAGTATTCACAGGTTTTATATCATTGTTCACCCAATGCAACCATACCTTTTTCAGTATTTTTTTAATCTTATATCCGTCCACCACCATACTCAAAATCATTGTTACATCCCTCGTCATGACATGCCCCATACCATGCTAACCTATTACTCCTCAACATCTCTGTCACTGGTGCTATTTTAAACTTCCTCTGATATACTTATAACCTTAACATTCGTATCATCTCTGCCACATGTAATTTTCTCTCATCCGTCTCTTTCGTAGCCCAGCACTCAGATGCATACAGCATGACAACTCGCCTACTTCTATATTATCAGATATAGTATCGTATATTTGAAAGTCAAAGTAATAAAGAAGTTACGGGCATGTAACCCATCTGCATAACACTAAATCAGAGTACATTAATACTCCAGGTTAGTCACAGATAGGTCGCTATTCTTAAAGATTACGTGAGAGCAGATCGTATGGCAATATGTGTTTGCCAACCATACTTTTCAGACCGGAACATAGCATCCCAAGCGATGTTGCTTCAAGCGATGTTGCTTCAAGAACAAGAGTCTGGAGATCTGTAGTTCAGGTCTTTGAACCTTTTTCAGACTCCAGACCTCACATTAATTTGCACTATAAATTTACTGTTCTGTAAAATGTATACTATTTCTTTTTTTTGTTCACAAACAAAATTGTATAGCTGTAAGAATCTAATTGTGAGGTCAAATAAATAAATTTATTATTATTATTATAGCAGTACTGTGACGGAAATGCTTTTCCAGTGCAACTTCGTGAAACTTCGAATATGGCAATCTTATTAAATTTGTACTATTTGGGCGAATGGTAAATAAGATTGCTTTAAAAACACTATAATATTTTTAATAAATATTAATTTGAGTCTCACTGTAATCAGTTTTTTTTTAAATATATAGTACACATAATATATACGACTATTGAAGGATAGTAAGAATACTTAGATCTAAAAAGTTTTTGCGAGAAAAATAATACTACATTCTAAGGTACAAAAAGTATTTTTCGTAAAAGTAGTTCTCACCTTTCCTCAAACGATCCTGTTTAAAGATTTAACTTTCGTCTGTAAACGGTCTTAAAATTTTGTTGTTCCATAAAAAAGAGATAATTCTTTATACAATACCGTTCTCAATACAGAGAGGAGTGGCGTTACCAAGCAGTGTACTGTTTAATAAGATGAAAGAGAAACAAGGCAACTGTAAATAATAGCACAAACATGGCAACCGAACTCCATAAAGACAAATAAATCATCAAAGACAACAAGTACACGGCTCTTAAACATTTGAAAACGGTGATTTTTCATCCGAGACAGTTGAGCACCTAACGATTTTCAGTTATAATTTGGCAAAGTGCCAGGTACGTGTAGACTGATCGAAGCTTGGACGCCAGTTCTCAAAACTGTACCTTTGACATTGGTCGTGATTAAGGGCAGCGCGACTAGACAAGGACAGTTACATGTATTATCACGTTAGAAAAGTACAGAAATACGTTGCGTAAGTTACGAGGAGACATTTTTGTAAATATGATATTAAAATTGGCTCATTCCCGTAGTTCTTGCCAAGAAGTTCATCATTCCACGATCCGATAATCTTTAGACAGATGACATTGCAATATCACTGTAAAATATATCAAGGTTATATAGATCAAGTAGGGACTTTATAGAAGGTTTTTGAGTAAAGGAACTGAAGTGATGATGACTTAATTGATAGCGTTTTCGGACACAGCATCGATGGACATAGTTTCAAATCATTGCAACCGAACCGGAGCTTACAGCGAAGGCTTACATCTTACATTTCAGAGGTGGTAGAGCCATGCTGAAGCTATTACTGGTTTCAGCATGAGTGGGTCGGCTCGCTCGGGGTAGTATCACCCTCTCGCAGAAAACCGTTTCGTTCGGTCAGTGAAAGCGCCGGATAAATCACTCCTCGAGATAAATTTTCAAGTTATTATTTTGGACTTTACTCCCTTTTCACTGTCAACTAATTAGACCGAAAATAGGAGAAACCTACCCAAACTTCTGAAAAGTAGTCGGTACCGATGCAAGAATCGTTAAGATCGAGTTCGTCAATACTGGTTTTAAATATGCAACTAGCATCTGTATTGTCAAGTTTTGTGTAGATTCCCATTGTATTTTAAAAGACAGCTTCTTTTTGGAAGATAATATGTCATTTTGCTAAACAAAACAAAAGAACAAAGAATTTAATATATTAATTAACCTGTCCCATTATTGTTTTCTTTAAGCACATACATAAGCCGTCTGCACATTTCTTGAAAGATCATACGCTAATGACGTAATATTTACTGTCACTTTATGCTATTATAATCTTGAAACCAGTTCCGTAATTAAATATATGTAATAAGACACCATACTTTTTGCATATTACGACATAGTATTTTTTATCTATGTATCTAATCATTTATTATTTTAATTGTAATCGAACTGTATCGGTTGGGAATTTAATGACACGTCTTGGGGTTTCCAGTATGTTTAAGAAATGTTCTCGTAAAATTGCAATTTTGGTAAAATATACAATATTAGATTTCTCCTCCGGCTGATCGTTAAAAATTTTGGATCTCTTGAGACTATGAAAGAAGAAGAAAGAAAGATATATTTATTCAATGCATACAACACGTACTTACAAGAGCATACATAAATACAAAAAAAAACAAGAGAGACAAGTGTTGCATGTGGTGAAAAGGTCTTTGTCTCAGCACAAGCTGCAAGCTTCCATGTGGAAGCGTTGCAGCGCTGCTTTTCAGACAAAGTCTGCTGTATATTAATATATAGACGTAATTACAATGACACGGACGCATTTACATGATAATTTTAAATTAATATTACACATGCCCTTAATATGTAACCTAATACTGTCTAATACGATACAATAATGTTTATGGTAAAGCTGTGGAATTAGATATAATTTTCAAATGATTTCGCACTGGTTCAGAGGTCATATGATGTAACCAGTTTATTTAATTTATTTATTTACTGAAATTCATGCGACTATGTAATGAACGGCATCCTTTGGCAAGAGCTCTTTGCCCTGTTATAGCCTTCCTAATTCTTTATAATAAATCTCACTTGATATTATATGATGATATGTCCAAAGATTAGCCTAAAGGCAAAGAAAAGTGCGTCAGTCAGAATACACATATTGGACTTAGTAACTGATTTTCAACTTCGAGGTGAACGTGAGTAATATGCTTTTATCGCCATGTTATCTGTCACTGAAAGCTCTGTGGCATTATATGCTAGTGGCGGGTCTGGCGAACGTAGTCCTGCCTTAATAATAAAACAACTGATTTTCAACTTCGAGGTGAACGTGAGTAATATGCTTTTATCGCCATGTTATCTGTCACTGAAAGCTCTGTGGCATTATATGCTAGTGGCGGGTCTGGCGAACGTAGTCCTGCCTTAATAATAAAACAAAATATCATATAATTCAATCGCAGCGAAATCTACCGGGTCCAATTGTGAATCTAAACCATTCCTGAATCTACTTGAACACACACAAAAGTTTTCATCGTTATCTGTCCAGCTGTTTAAGACGAGTTCAATCACATACACACGGACAGAAGAATTGTATATAAATAAAGATTTAAACTGACACCGTGTCCTCAATACACTATCGCTGAGATCATCAGATCAACGCTTCAAATGCTAGTTAGTTTACAATAATTGTTGAATCTTGATTAAGTATATATATTAACTTAAACGTGTCATATACTTTTTTCTCTTCCATCACTATACGGTGTAGCGTATTATACTACACTGCATGAACTGGGGATTTTTCTAGATCACTATGTCAGTTTTATTCAATCTCTGAAGTCAATAGACTGGTTAATATTAGATTTGTTTGCTTTCTGCAACGTTGGTGATATAATCGACGCTTTTAGAACGAGAAACTCATCCAGTCATCTCAATGACATGATCAACCGTTAATTTATATGTTTCATTCCAAGTTTATCGTAGGTTTTATTACGGATTAGATAGATAAAATCAGGATTCATCTCTTATCATATCGTCATGTAATCTGGTCATTACACAGAACATTAATAAAGTGACCCGAGTACGTGAGTTTATTATTTGAATTTTAATAAAAATATTATAAACTACATCTCATTATTTTTAAGTCGTACATTCATTTCAAGTTGTTGCTGTGCCCTAATGACTTTAAATTAATTATTGGCATAGTCCGATAATTATTTTGCATATTGATTGTAAGCATTATTAACGCTTGTTTTTTCTCTTTTTTTATTTCCATTATTGAAAAACTACATAATAACATTAAGAAGATAAACGGAATATAACTAAGTTTTCATAGAGAAATTACACAAATGATAGAACAAATAAAATTGATAAAATTGTCAAATGGTTTTTAAAGAAATGATTAAAGTACATACAGAAAATCAGTGTTATCTTCAAATATTAGATGGACTGTAACTTTTAAGAAGAAATTTAAATTGCCTTTCTGATATTAAACAGTAGACATATTACTGATAAGTGGTATTTTCCTAAAGAGCGCAGAGGGAAATACTGTCGGGGAAAGTGATGAAAGAATGCGAATATATATTTTGCTTAGACTTTCAACTCACTCTACCGTTCCGATGTTTATATTTACACGAAAGATTAGATCTGTTATTCGTCATTACGTCAAGTAAATGTATGAATATTGGCAAAGACAGTTTTAATGACTATAATAAAGCGATTATTAGTCACCATCTGCGTATTCGTGAACCTTCGACAGTTGTATTACGTACAATTGAAAAATCACTTTTTGTTTCAACTACCATAGTAGTTCCAAGTTTTAAAGTGAAACTTTTTTCTTCGCTTCAAATATTTTCGTCCATCTATCGCATGTCGCATTGCAGCCGGCCGCGAAATAGGGGTAAAGTGAAAATCGCTCGGTAGAGCATCCAAACGGCGGCCAAATCATCGTTATCTGTCCAGCTGTTTAAGACGAGTTCAATCACATACACACGGACAGAAGAATTGTATATAAATAAAGATTTAAACTGACACCGTGTCCTCAATACACTATCGCTGAGATCATCAGATCAACGCTTCAAATGCTAGTTAGTTTACAATAATTGTTGAATCTTGATTAAGTATATATATTAACTTAAACGTGTCATATACTTTTTTCTCTTCCATCACTATACGGTGTAGCGTATTATACTACACTGCATGAACTGGGGATTTTTCTAGATCACTATGTCAGTTTTATTCAATCTCTGAAGTCAATAGACTGGTTAATATTAGATTTGTTTGCTTTCTGCAACGTTGGTGATATAATCGACGCTTTTAGAACGAGAAACTCATCCAGTCATCTCAATGACATGATCAACCGTTAATTTATATGTTTCATTCCAAGTTTATCGTAGGTTTTATTACGGATTAGATAGATAAAATCAGGATTCATCTAAATGTTATCCTTATTATGTGAAACTACGTTAGCTAATATGCCACACAAAACGTAAATACCACATAATACACACTCCCAGCAAACGTACCATTTGAAAGCAAAAGGCATACTATGAAAACGTTAACCTGCAAGACGATATTACATCTTTTATCAAGGATACAAATCCTTTTATAGAAGTAAGCGAAATTCTTTACCTATAAGAGAAATCATCGCATTTCTTTGAGCTGAATTACCAAATTACTTCTAATATATTTCATATCTAATACATATTAAAATTACAATGGATTTCTTGGCAGAGTCTTTAATTTTTCCAGTATTAAACATTGTAACAGTATTGCGTAAGGGGTCTTCACTCTGGCACGGTTGGATACTAGCCAGGCGGGTTCTGTATTACCGAAAGTGTAGTTTTTTGCTCGACTTTTGGCGTCTGGCTGGCGGCCATTTTGTCTCAATTCTTTCTCTAAAGTTCGTTGACTATTTCTAGTAAAATTGTTATATTACATATTAAAAATATTTAGTCATTCTGGAGTTTAAAATGATTTCGTTTCTTGCTGTCATGTTTTTAATTCAATTGATATAAAACTCGATTAGCTTTTTATCAAAATTACTTGAATGTCGTTATTCAGTAAAGATTTATTACTTTTACTGAATCAAAAGATATAATTGTAGGTACATATATAAAATAGATGGATATTTTTGTTCTGTTGTTCTGTTATATCCTATACTAGCTGATTCCCGCGACTTCGTCTGCGTTGTTTATTATCCCAATTATTTTGTTATATCTCAAAGGGACTTTCTTATCTCAATTGTTTTGTTATATCTCAAAGGGATTAGGCAGCATTTTCCACAAAAGCTCTACCTTATTCCGACACTTTCAACATTTAGCGTTATATTTCAACCAATTTACAAAAAATCTTGACAAATTATACACTTGAATCTTCCTCGTGAATCACTTTACCTATTAATGAAAACTATATGAAAACTCGTTCTGTAGTTTTTGTGTTTATCGCGAACAAACAGACAAATGCGGCGGAGAACTTCGTTTTAAAATAAGTAACGATATATTGGGATTGATTAAAATACTAATCGAAAGGACTTGCCTATTGTTGACCGCAATATTCTTGGAAAAACAAACTTTCCAAGAGTCAACGTATCAAAACGATCTAAAGAATTCAAGTCGTCGTTTTATTAAACAAATTTATACAATCTCAATTAATTAAAGTCATCGTAAATGTGTCAGTTTGTGTTACGTGTAATCTTATATTACTGACGGATTTTGTTATTAATTTTACTATTTTGCGATATAATTGTAGGTACATATATAAAATAGATGGATATTTTTGTTCTGTTGTTCTGTTATATCCTATACTAGCTGATTCCCGCGACTTCGTCTGCGTTGTTTATTATCCCAATTATTTTGTTATATCTCAAAGGGATTAGGCAGCATTTTCCATAAAAGCTCTGCCTTATTCCGACACTTTCAACATTTAGCGTTATATTTCAACCAATTTATAAAAAATCTTGACAAATTATACACCTGAACCTTCCTCATGAATCACTTTACCTATTAATGAAAACTATGTGAAAACTCGTTCAGTAGTTTTTGTGTTTATTACGAACACACAGACGCGGCGGAGACTTTGTTTTATAATATGGAACGATATGATGGGAATGATTAAAATACTAATCGAAAGGACTTGCCCATTGTTAGGCGCAATATTCTTGAAAAAACAAACTTTTCAAGAGTCAACGTATCTAAACGATCTAAAGAATTCATGTCGTCGTTTTATTAATGAAATATATACTATCTCAATTAATTAAAGTACTCGTAAATATGTCAGTGTGTATTACGTGTAATCTTATATTACTGACGGATTTTGTTATTAATTTTACTATTTTGCAAAACTTGACGAACGACCGGTTGTTGATAATTGACATCCGCTGTCTAGTTATTGTCTAGGTTTTGTAAAAGCAAAACATCTCAACCTTTCCGTAGATATATACAACTAAAAGTAGATGACAGGCTTTGTGTAAATTAACAACACGTCTGTTTTCATTGGCAAATCAAAATTGTTGGATATTTGTTTACGTCGCCCAAAGTATATAATATCAGGGCGTGTTCCCAATAGTTCATTCATCGCCAACAGCATTCGTTGCTGTTCTATGACAGAAATGATCTCCTTAATTGATACCTCCAACATTAAAATAATATAATTCTTTAGACTATCTAAGTCGAATTTACCTAACAAAATACAATTTATTTATTTATACGTATACAATTATACAGAGTTATACATATACAATTTTATAGAGAAACATTAGAAGGGTAATTATAACTATATTATTATTATTATTAGCTAGCCGAATTATTAGCAAAAATTATAATTACATGAGCATTAGTAACTTCTGTAGTTAATAAATGTGTTACAGCCACTGACACTCATCGCCGGACAACACTAAGCTTTTTGTTTCAAAAAGTTAACACATAAATCGTAATATGCAACAATGGAAAATAGTTTATCAAATAATGGAATGCTGCTAAGCAAGCGTGAGTTAATGTCATGTTGAGTGGTAAGCATGTATAGAATTTTATGTTGATAAATTATGCATACTTTTTACCAGGTACGGATATAACTGTTACATTAAAAATTGTAGATGCGCTCTGTATTTAAAGAAACCTATTTTTTATATTAAATATCGATGTTATTAAATAATGTAACAAGCTATGCCTTAATTATATACTCTTAAGACGTTGACTGCTCTACGGGACTGTTCACGAAACTGACCTGAAAACCCGTTTTGTTTTAATGATATTATAATATTAAAAACTGTTATTGTAATACATAGTGATAATTAAGAAGTTAAAGTAATGTTGTTTTTGGAGGAATATCTATATATTAATACGTGAAGTCCAAACTTTGTATCCCTTTTTGAGAGAAATGCAAGAACGGATGAACGTGAAACTTGGCATAATTAAAGTTTATATGGAGGAGAAGTGCAGAAAGCTATTTATTTTATATAAAATGCATTAGAAGTACATTAAATTAATTAAAATATGCATTACTCACACTAATGCTTCAATTTTACACAACATATACGCACATGTAAATAAAAAAGACAATTTGACATCCGTCAATAAAGAACTTAAAAAAAGGTTGCGAAAGAGGTTGCAATGCTCGACTGTATGTATTATTTTACTCTTACGTTCCAATTACCCTTTTTTATTGTACATTCAACAATGATATTAACCCTAATAAAATTCCAACTTAAAAAAATCAATGAACTATGGTCGAATGTCGACCTCTGGGCACCCACTAGTATATTTGAAACGGCAACACAGAAATTCATGTAAACCAAACCTGATTCTTTTCTCTTTCCTGAAGCCAACGGTATATGTATATTTACACTGATATATTATGACTTTGCTAGTAAATATACAAATAATGCAACTAAAGAAAAGGCGAGATAACTGGCATTGGACCTTCTGGGCAAGTTCACAAATTACGTATACGTTGTTGGCAGACACGTTACGTTATCAAAAAATTATATGCCAAGTGGGACTGCCACTCAAATGCATCAGTCGAAACATCGATCGGTGCTTTCTAATATATTTTCAAGTTGAGTGTAGTAGATAGACTATTAGAAAACGCTATTGCGTTATCTATGTCCCTATAAGGCAAAATTCAGTCTTATTGAAAATTTAAATCAATCACGATCCACGGGTTGCGTGGTGGATTACCTGGCTTATAATCAATCTATCCCTGTTGAGAAAACTGTTTCAAACTTCAACCAACGGAGTTTTTTTTTTCAAACTGACTATGCTATTGACACAACTAGCTCAAGGGTGCACGGCACACCTCGGCTTGGGAAAACAAACGGAGTTAAATAAAAGAAATGTTCATTTAAACGGAAAACTTATTTCAAGAGTGAACTATGAGCCTACTACCTACTAACTATATAGAAAGAAAGAAATATTTTATTATTGGTACATCCATACTCCTATAAGGCAAAATTCAGTCTTATTGAAAATTTAAATCAATCACGATCCACGGGTTGCGTGGTGGATTACCTGGCTTATAGTCAATCTATCTCTGTTGAGAAAACTGTTTCAAACTTCAACAAACGGAGTTTTTTTTTTCGAACTGACTATGCTATTGACACAACTAGCTCAAGGGTGCACGGCACACCTCGGCTTGGGAAAACAAACGGAGTTAATCAAAAGAAATGTTCATTTAAACGGAAAACTTATTTCAAGAGTGAACTATGAGCCTACTACCTACTAACTATATAGAAAGAAAGAAATATTTTATTATTGGTACATCCATACAATTAAATAAAATTATACTACATTTCAAAAATGAAAAATAGATGTCCAACAATTGGCGAACCCATTCAGCAAAAATCTGCAATACAATAAGTAGTACTGCAGCGCTGATTTTAGATGGGAGCCTATATATGATGATAAACTGACATTTAGTCGTTCATTAATGTTAATACAAAATTTAAAACGAACAAACAAATAACACGTCACGGATGATCATACTAAAGAGTTATAACTGCTGTAACCACAAATTTAGGATTAAACAAAACAAATATAAATGTAGAAGAAAAAATATGTACGTGATTAGCGATCAGAAATCAATCCATCGAATTCGCAATCAAAGCTATCATATCAATCATCACACCTATTGCGGTAAGGTGAAGCTGTGAATCACCACTTTCGAAAGCTAGTTCGTTATAAATTGCATAGTATTAAATCTTAAACAATTTATTGTAAACGAGTTTATAGCTAAAGCTCACCTGATGTGGTCATGACGTCGATGAAGGAATGCGCTTGCCAACAAAATACCTCTTCAGTACCGTTTTAAAATGTTAGGTTTATATGACGTCACAGGCTCTAACGCAAGTTGAGAATTCCACCGGCCTGTAATCAAAAATGTAGTAGATATTGCGTTTATGCAGCTAATTACCTTGAATGTTTTCTTTTCATTTACTTACTTCATAGAATATCTCTCATCAGTGTCGTATCAATAAAAACAATGAGTCATCTCGATAAACAACTGGCTGGGATTGAGAGGAAGACCAACCATAGCAAATCAACGCGCCATACTGCTCGAAAATGTTAAGATAGTTCGACGGTGTCTCTCCGTAGAGCATCGAAATCTAGCCGATTGGCCACTTCAGCTTGAGGTATTCCTGCTGCTTAGCAAAAGTCTAAATAACAGAGATGTTGAGAAAACATACTAAAAACAATTAGCCAAATAGGTGTAGTCATTCAGAAATAGAGTGCTTTTAATAAATTATTAGATTATTAAGGGATGTTTACTAAGGATTGTTATGGAATGCTTGAATTGATAATAGAATTACTTCACGAGAGGATATTGTTGGTATAATAGGTGATAATAATGTCAGATATTTGCGATAATACAACTTTACTATGACTATTTATGGTTAAGATTATTATAAAGATATACTATGTACAAGTAATTGATAGAGTTTAAAGAACTTTCGTTGAACTTCAGATGTTTGTGGCTAATTTTTGTATGTATATATAATTCTTCTGTCCGTGTGTGTGTGCGTTTGGCTGAGTGCCTTAAGCGTTCGCTGTAGTAGTCTGGTGACGCTGTTAAGACCTAGCTAGGTCAATAGCGCAGTCCAAGCCGAGCCTGAGGGGATGGGTCGGGGGACCCATCTCCGCATTGCACAGGTGAGGCTGACGAGGGGAGACGACTGGTTGTGTACCCAGCAGTCTCTCTATAGTAGGACGAAGCCTGGCGTTCACTCGCCAGGCTCCCGCAGGGCCAGTTTCTCAGGAAGAGAGCAGGTTCGATCCCTGGCCGCCCCTACCATGCGGCGGACGGTACACCGTGGGGTTTTAGTCCGTGCGAGTCAGACATAACCCACTCTCTCCCCCGAGAGGGTGGCGTATCCATAAAGGATTTCCCCACGTAAATAAAAAGAAAAGGTCAATAGCGCAGTAATTTGGAAAAAAGTGTGTGTGTCTGACTGAACTCCTCCTAAACGGATGGGCAGATACCGATGAAATTTTTTGTGTGTCGTCAGGTGGATTCGAGAATATTTTAGATTCACAATTGGACCCGGTAGGTGGCGCTGCGGTTGAATTTTAGGATTTTTTTTATTATCAAGGCAGGACACTAGCGGGAGTTGTCGTATAAGTTTATCTATTTGTGGATTATGAAACGTTTTTAAGTCAGTAATACTAGATCAACTTTGAGTTGTGTTTTTTTGAAATATTTTTTTTTGTCGAATCAATTTTATCTAATCGCTGTTTTGATCCAAATAGATTATTTAGTATAAAGTTAGTACTGGTGTTGTGTACTTTGTGTATAAGTCAGGTAAATGGACGACAATTTTTTTTTTTCATTTTTGTTCTCCTCTTATGTTGGCAGATGTCCAATATAATTTATTTATCAGTTAAATGTTTTCAAACTAGTGCAACCGTCTTGCAAGAGACATCAAGGCTGAATATAAATACGTTATTTAGGTTCACTATATATAAAAAAATTACGAAAATAATTTTTAATTTGCTCATTTTGCGAGATTAATGGTAGTACGTCGGGCTCGGTTACATTCATAAGTTACGTTTAGAGGGACGGTGGTAAGGATAGCGATTCTACGCAAAAAAAAAGATTTTTAGATCGAGCCGAGTCGTGGTCTGTGGAATCGATGAAAATAATCTATTTTTCTTCGTCTAGAAATCGATAATTTGGTCAATCGATCTCAGATCTCAGACGGTAGAAGTGTAATGTATAACATAAAACAACGAAACATATATATTCTTAGATATTAAAGAGATAGTCAGAAGATATACAATACCATAAAAACTGACGTCATGTATATCATCCTTCGCTCGGATGATCATCAAGAATGTCCGTAGGCGGTGTAAACGATCTGACGATCCCAGTGAGAATGTTTCTCTCTCTTTAATTGGTTCAACTAAACATTGTTAGCCTTCACAGTTTCACCGAACTTTGAAACAAGCCGTTTCAAAGGTACAATCGAAATAGCAGCTAATGCAAAAGTACCAAACTGGCCGAATCTCGGCTGAAACTGTTATCTTGCATGCAATATATACGGATTTGTAAAGAATTAACAAACTATACATGTATACGTTAGTGGGATGCATATGCGTACCTTGATATGTCTCGTATGTAAAACTGACTGACCAGAAAAGGAAAGAACAGACTTACAGAGTCTATACTCTAATGCCTAACTGCATTGTTAAGTTGTTAGGGGCACTGTGTTGTACAATCGTTCCAATCTGGAGGATCGGACTCGGCTTCTCGCTCTTTGTCGGCTACTTCTTCTACACCCTTACTCTCGGTCCGAAAAAAGACCTTAACCTCCTAAAGATGAATAAATACCTCATAATATTTAATACTTTATTGACATATATACATATAAAAAGAGGCAGATAGTGTTTTTGCCAATAATTATTTCCAATATTTTAACTATATCATAGAGTAATTAATGTTAACTTTACATATTATGTTCATATTCTAACATAAACTGATCATAAAGAAAAATCAAAATCATTTTTTTTTAATTTAGACCCTGACAAGGCACTTATGAACATCGAAACTACATCGGAAAACAATCCAGTCATCGAGAAGAACCGGCAAGAAATTAGATCGGCTTTATCTATTATCGTACATAACATAACGCAAAATACTTTTACGAACATGCATAGTTAAAGAAATATACAGTTACATTCGTTTGTGGCGGGTGCATAGGGAGGTGTGTCATTTACAAACGTCACCATCGTTCACATATTGATCCACCCTATAATAGCTTTTATACATTAAAACCGGCTGGACATGGTGCTTGAACTCACTATCCGACAAATCGGTAATGCGTTTTGAAACTTTGTTTTAAAATCTAATAAACTGTTACTGGTTTTAGTGAACCTGAAACATGGAGTGATCTATTTTCTTTCTTTTTTATGCAACCATTCTTCTAGATTATTCCTGCTATTATCGACTGGGTAATAAACATTACAAGAGTCTTGTGACAATTTCAATATTCTAATAAGATGGTGGCTCTACTTAAAACCCGCTTCAAATGATACTTAAACTTATCTTGCTATCTTATTTATATACTAGCAGTGTCCGCGACTGCGTCCACGTGAAACCTAATGTAAAAACACAGTGAATAATACTATCATCTGAATATATTAAGTCCATTTCCTTATCTACTTTTCTTTCGTGCTTAAGTTCTTCATTAAAATCACAATAACTTTTGATAGAGAGAACCGATCTTAATAAAAGCGAGACTGAATGTTACTCGAGGATATACTTTATGATTCTCTTAGCGAAGTTTTGTGAGTCGTGAATGTAGTACTTAAGCAGTGATACGTGTTCAAACAAACAAACAGACAGACCGACAGACAGACATTTCTAAAAATGATTGAAATATATTTTATTATCTACTAGCTCTGCCAGTGACGTCTTCGGCGTGGAAGCTTGTATAAAAATTAATAAAGTCATCTGAATGTATTTTTCCTCTTTTCTCTCGTACTTACGCCGCGTCGTAATTAAAACTACAATAACTTTTGATATAATGGACCGATTTTATTGAAACTAACACGAAGTTACTCCCGAGGATATGCTTAACGATTTGAAGGTTTATTGTGAACCCAGTACTTTAGCAGTGATGCGTGTACATACAAACCGAAAGACAGATATTTCTAAAAATGATTGAAATATATTCTATTACATATTCCTAGACACCTGCAACAAGTTTTTTCAAGAAAATCAATCAAGGACCCTTTAGATTAACATTACGTATATCTATACACATGCGATATTTTTTTTTACAATAATCTAAAAAGTAGACACGTTAGATATACGTTCTTATTAGGTAATATGTGTAAATAATATTTTGTATTCTATTGTTTCAGCGATGCAAATGGTGGTGTGACACCGGGTTGACTAGTATCAATCCGCGAGATGTCGCAACCGCCACCGGGACGCGGGCGCGCGCGTCCCCCAGGCCCAGCCTCCCCACTCAATTACCGACCTCCATCGCCATGGGCACCGAGTCCTCCGCCCTTAATCTCGGGTCCAAGACACTCCACAGCGATCGTCACACCTCCCCCAATACATCCATCTCCCAAACCGTTCCGTCCTTTACACTCACCTCATAACCTCAGGCAGCATTCGCCGTCCCCCAGCTCTCATTTCTCGATATCTCCTTACGCAATGTCACCAATATTGGGGCAGAGTCCAGAGTACTGTTATTCGTCCCCATACGAACCGGTCCGCGAGTACGATTACGCCGGGATACCGTTGGAGCCTCCTCCACCACCGCGTCACATGATATACGAGGAGGATGAAGAGGATAGAGGCCCTTCAACAGCGGAGATCATCGCCCAACAATCGCAGGAGGGTTATGTTGACGAGAAATTGGCTGAATATCAAGCGACGATTCAATTATTGCAAGGTAAGATTGCTTTGTTTACTTAGATGATATTGTCGTGTTATTTGTGAGTCGGTAAAGCCCTCGATGGATACTCTATTCCTTTGATAACGCGAGAGAAAAAGATGCAAAGTCTCAAATGTGAATCAACTTTGAGTCATTATTGATATATTAAACGTTGTGCAATCTTGAAGACTATTTTTTGATGTTATACTGTTCAATATTTATGAGTTACTGTAATTAAAATGTCTTATTTAATATCATTGCGGTTCACATTTCCAACGTATTTACTAATATGTGAGGATTTTCAGCAATAACTAATTGCTTTGGTTTGATTTTATTTGTTAGTATTACAATGAGCATCTTTAGTCTCAATTGTAATACCTTTTAATATTATTGGTAATATAGTATTGAAAACTACTAATTGTGAACCCCAATTTTTTTTTACGACCACGTGGACCCCTGGGGGTCCACCGGGAACACTTTGGGAACTAAGGTTTAAGACGATGCCAATAAAAATGAATGGTGAAACATAAGTTCCGAGACGAGGTTCCTAAAATATTCGTGCTCTAACACAAGTAATAGTTAACTGGTTTCGTTAAAGTCAGCATATTTATTACAAATAATATACATACTGTTATAATTTGCAACAGTATGTATATTATTTGTAATAAATATGCTGACTTTAACGAAACCAGTTAACTATTACTTGTGTTAGAGCACGAATATTTTAGGAACCTCGTCTCGGAACTTATGTTTCACCATTCATTTTTATTGGCATCGTCTTAAACCTTAGTTCCCAAAGTGTTCCCGGTGGACCCCCAGGGGTCCACGTGGTCGTAAAAAAAAATTGGGGTTCACAATTAGTAAGCGGGGGTCCATGGAAATTTATCTGCTTTCGATAGTGAAAAACTAAAATGTTGGCTTGACGTCACTTATCAATGTAGGCAGATAATATTTTAAGAAGCTCAGCGACACGCATATTTCTATAGTTAGATCTAATCTTGACATTTTTTGTCGAGTTTTGGGAATACGGTAGAAATGTAGCTGCAGTTGGTCTAATAGAACCAGCTAAACTTTGAATGTGGTTTGTCTATGAGAAAAAAAGTCTGGGAACCTCTAGTTTAGAATCAGATTGCATTTTACGTGCATGTTATTAAAAGTAAGACATAGTTATTAGCTTATTAAAGTGTCGGGCATTAACTCTCTTAAACATTATAAAAGCTTTTGAGCTGCTTCTGTCGCGGTTGTGATTTATTTATGAACGTAGTAGATATTTTCGTAAATATAGGTGAGCAGCTCAAAAGCTTTTATAATGTTTAAGAGAGTTAATGCCCGACACTTTAATAAGCTGAATGATTTCCTTTTTTTACCTTCTTAAGTTCTTCCACTGGGAAACAAACCGATGCATAACTTAAAATTAGGTTTTAAAACTGGAATAATTTACTTTAACCGCTTTTTACTTGATGTTATAACGCAACCGATATGGCAAAGTCTAAAAAGAAGACTGGTTCTGGTTGCCAAAACATTGAACATTCACATTCATTATAGGATTAGAACACAAGTTAGAAGCGGCTGAGGTTAGTTCTATATCGACAGTTTAATAATAGTCAAAACCCCGGATAATATTAATTCCAGTTTGCAGATATCTATACTATCTACACTAATATTATAAAGAGGTATAAAGTGTGTGAGGTTGTACCCTGGGCAATATCTGAATCTACTAAACCGAATTAAAAAATTCATTCAGTGTTAGACAGCTTATTTATCGAGGAAGGCTACAGGCTATACATTATCACGCTAAGAGCAATAGGAGCGGAGCACCAATAAAGAATGTTTCAAAATTGGGGTATTTTTCCTTTCGAGAGCTTCCACTGAGCGTTATTCCACACGGACGAAGTCGCGGGCAGAAGCTAGTAAATAATATTCCAAACGATGTATAAAATATCGCATGATGCTAAAAAAACAACGTCAATAATAAATAATAAAGCAGTCGAGTATTTAAAATAAAAGCTTTTAGTGTACAATGACCAATGGTTTCGCTTTAAAACGTGTTTTAAATTAAAATTTCATTTGGAGAAAGACAAATTTGTTTTATTGGAGACCGATTGCTTTTTATCAACACACGTACGAATGCTTATCAATTAAACTGATGAAGCATTATTAATGAAGCTTTTAAATGAATTAATATTTAACCACTTCCATATAGAAATTAACTAAATGTATTACTGATATATTTCTATAGATAAATAGGTCCGCTACAATTAAGGCATGCATTTAAAATTTTAACACGGGCCTTTTGTAGACGCAAACTACACTTACATACATACGGGAACTGATTTTCATTTATATAGATTGTACATATATTTGGCATTATTTTTGTTGAAAATGATATCGCTTTTCTAAATAGTACAACTAAACCTAATAGTAGAAGAAATAGAGATATCGAAACCAGCTTAAAATAATACATATCACAACATAACTCACTCGCACTCACACACAAATCACTCATATTGTCTACTAACTGTGCCCGCGACTTCGTCATGCGTGGAAACTTATGTAAAAAAACATATGTATAGAAGATACACGCGTATGATTGTGTTCCTTTTGATTCTTTCAGAACTAATATCCTGCTACTCAACCACATACCTCATTTCGTCACACTTTATCAAAAGTGTGCACACAACATTAATATACTCGTACATGCAAAATTAACTCTGTCTACCTATTTGCATTTTTTTTTAGATTAAACCTCTGAATCGGTTACAATTAAATTTGATACTGAAGACTTTGTCCAAGTTTTATCCTGAATATATCGAAAAACACACAGTAGATGCCGCATTAAACGCTAGTTATTATAATAAACGAAATTAGATCAATTAAAAGCATTTGACATAAAACCGCTTTAGATACTGGCTGTTAATTATGCGCCAAGAGTTTAAACTTACTACGAAACTAAGGAGGTTGACCTTCAACCATCAGTCATCAATTCACCGCTTAGATTGGATCTTAGCCCGCATAAATACACTTTGCGACCGACTTCAGTAAAACTTTATTCAACAATACTTGTACGACTACCGAGTTTCTATTAAAATGTCAAATACAAACTTATTCAGCGAGATATTCATAATTATTTTTAAATATATATTATATGTTTATACATAAATGCCCTAGTTTATCGAGGAGTCCGCTACGTTTGACATAAAAAAATGGAATAGTGTAAATCGAATCTAAAAAATGAGTAGTCTAGAACCGTCTACGAAAAATTCCTCTTTGAATTGTAACTAGAACTATGTCGATATGTTTATTAACTTTGACGTGATTACTTTATCCACAAATAAACTTTATTTTTATTGCATATATGTACATATGCGAAACTTTGTTTTAAAATCTAATAAACTGTTCAATCATCATCATAAATGATCAATTTTTCTTATTTTTTTGACAACCATTCTTCTAGTTTACTCCTGCTATTATCGACTGGGTAATAAACATTAGAAGGGTCTTGTGACAATTTCAATATTCTAATAAGATGGTGGCTCTACTTAAAACCCGCTTCAAATGATACTTAAACTTATCTTGCTATCTTATTTATATACTAGCAGTGTTCGCGACTGCGTCCACGTGAAACCTAATGTAAAAACACAGTGAATAATACTATCATCTGAATATATTAAGTCCATTTCCTTATCTACTTTTCTTTCGTGCTTAAGTTCTTCATTAAAATCACAATAACTTTTGATAGTGTGACCCGATTTTAATAAAAGTGAGACTGAATGTTACTCGAGGATATGCTTTATGATTCTCTTAGCGAAGTTTTATCGTGTATGCAATACTTTAGCAGTGAGGCGTGTTCAAACAAACAAACAGACAGACAGACCGACAGACAGACATTTCTAACAAATGTATTTTATTATCTACTTGCTGTGCCAGCGACTTCGTCTGCGTGGAAACTTATGAAAACATTAATAAAGTCATCTGAATGTATTAACTCCATTTACTTTTCCTCTTTTCTCTCGTACTTACGCCGCGGCGTAATTAAAACTACTAGAACTTTGGATATAATGGACCGATTTTACTGAAACTAACACTAAGTTACTCCCGAGGATATGCTTAACGATTTTCTTGCTGAAGGTTTATTGTGAACCCAGTACTTTAGTAGTGATGCGTGTACATACAAACAGACAGATATTTCTAAAAATGATTGAAATGTAATCTATTACATATTCCTAGACACCTGCAATAAGTTTTTTCAAGAAAATCAATCAAGGACCCTTTAGATTAACATTCTTATTACGTATAGATTCCTAAACACATGCGATATTTTTTTTTACAATAATCTAAAAAGTAGACACGTTAGATATACGTTCTTATTAGGTAATATGTATAAATAATATATTGTATTCTATTGTTTCAGCGATGCAAATGGTGTTGTGACACCGGGTTGACTAGCATCAATCCGCGAGATGTCGCAACCGCCACCGGGACGCGGGCGCGCGCGTCCCCCAGGCCCAGCCTCCCCACTCAATTACCGACCTCCATCGCCATGGGCACCGAGTCCTCCGCCCTTAATCTCGGGTCCAAGACACTCCACAGCGATCGTCACACCTCCCCCAATACATCCATCTCCCAAACCGTTCCGTCCTTTACACTCACCTCATAACCTCAGGCAGCATTCGCCGTCCCCCAGCTCTCATTTCTCGATATCTCCTTACGCAATGTCACCAATATTGGGGCAGAGTCCAGAGTACTGTTATTCGTCCCCATACGAACCGGTCCGCGAGTACGATTACGCCGGGATACCGTTGGAGCCTCCTCCACCACCGCGTCACATGATATACGAGGAGGATGAAGAGGATAGAGGCCCTTCAACAGCGGAGATCATCGCCCAACAATCGCAGGAGGGTTATGTTGACGAGAAATTGGCTGAATATCAAGCGACGATTCAATTATTGCAAGGTAAGATTGCTTTGTTTACTTAGATGATATTGTCGTGTTATTTGTGAGTCGGTAAAGCCCTCGATGGATACTCTATTCCTTTGATAACGCGAGTTCTTCTAGACTTAAAAAGAATAAATCCTTATTAGCATCATCCGTAGAAATAGAATAAGAAAAAGATGCAAAGTCTCAAATGTGAATCAACTTTGAGTCATTATTGATATATTAAACGTTGTGCAATCTTGAAGACTATTTTTTGATGTTATACTGTTCAATATTTATGAGTTACTGTAATTAAAATGTCTTATTTAATATCATTGCGGTTCACATTTCCAACGTATTTACTAATATGTGAGGATTTTCAGCAATAACTAATTGCTTTGGTTTGATTTTATTTGTTAGTATTACAATGAGCATCTTTAGTCTCAATTGTAATACCTTTTAATATTATTGGTAATATAGTATTGAAAACAGAATTCATCGGAGCCATTAAATGGGCAAAAACACATTGTTTTATTTTTTACACAAATCGGATCATTCACGTCAAGAGCACCCTTAATTTGCTATTGTGTTATCTTTCTGCAAATTATAACAGTATGTATATTATTTGTAATAAATATGTTTACTTTATCGCAACCAGTTAACTATTACTTGTATTAGAGAACGAATATTTTAGGTACCTTGTCTCGGAACATATGTTTGACCATCCATTTTGGTTGGCATCGCCTTGAACCTTAGTGTCCAAAGTGTTCCAGGTGGACCCCCAAGGGTCCACGGGAGATTTGATGGGGTCTACGTTGTCTTGATGAAAAGGTTGGGGTTCATAATTAATAAGCGGGGGTCCATGGAAATTTATCTGCATTCGATAGTGAAGAACTAAAATGTTTACTTGACTTAACTTATCAATGTAGGCAGATAATATTTTAAGAAGCTCAGCGACACGCATATTTCTATAGTTAGATCTAATCTTGACATTTTTTGTCGAGTTTTGGGAATATGGTAGAAATATAGAACCAGCTAAAAAAATGTGGTCTGTTCTATGAGAAAAAAAGTCTGGGAACCTCTAGTTTAGAATCAGATTCCATTTTACATGCATGTTATTAAAAATAAGACACAGTTATTAGCTAATAAGTGTCAGGCATAAACTTAAACATTATAAAAGCTTTTGAGCTGTTCACCTATATTTACGAAAATATCTACTACGTTCATAAATAAATCACAACCGCGACAGAATGCCCGAATTACAACGACCTTCCAGAAAACTATAAAGTTTTATGATTGTAGAAACAACCGTCGGATGCATATGCTTCACTGCTTAATTAAGAACCTTTACTAAGCATATTGAAACTATTTTAAAATATTTGTATTCATTCTCAATATTATTTGCTTTTATCCATAATTAAATAATAATTATCATATAAGAGAATGGAAATTTTTGTTTGTACTTTTCTATATGTTTTGTCATTCTTTTGTCATCTCTATCTTTCTATATTGTTCTTCTTTTAGTACGCCATTTTTAATATATTACTACAACGAAATGAACTCCTTTATTAGTCAACATATAGGATTTATAGACTGTTTTATACATATGTTCTTTACCTTTTTTTCTGCTTATAAATTTTGTTATTTTGCCTCAAAATCAAAAATAATTTATTCAATTTAGACCCTAAGAAGGCTCTTATGAACGTCAAAACTACCACCAGTCATCGAGAATTACCGGCAAGAAACTCGATTTGGTTTTTGTAGGTAGGTGGTAGAGCCACGCTGAAGCTACTAGTGGTTTCAGCATGAATGGGTCGGATCGCTCGGGGTAGTTCCACCCCCTCACAGAAAACCGACGTGAAGTAACAGTGCTTGCATTGTTGCCATACAATTAAATTAAATTACACAAACTAATTAGACAGAAAAAAAAACTTTTTAAAAATTAAAAATAGATGTCCAGCAATTGGCGAACCCATTCGCTGATTTTCGAAGGGAACCTATATATGACGATAAACGAACGTTAATGTTAATACAAAATTTGAAACGAACAAAGAAATAACACAGACACACGTAACACGTCACTGATGGTCATATTAAAGAGATATAACTACTGTAACCACAAATTTAGGATTAAACAAAAGTAATATAAATTTAGTAGAAAATGAATAAATTAAAAAAAAAAAAACTCACCAATAAACAGAACTTACAATGGAACTACGTGAATACATTATACGTCACTTTAATTAAGTTAAGTATATATAATTACTTTTAATCATGAGATTATTAACAAACTAACTGATACCTGCGACTTCGTCTGCGTTTATAATCTCAATTGTTTTGTTATATCTTCAAGGAATTAGGCAGCGTTTTCGACAAAAGCTTCCAGGCGGGTGACGTTTTCCGACACTTCCAACGATTGACGTTATATTTCAAACAATTTACACAAAATCTTGGAAATTATATACTTAGATTTTCCTCGTGAATAACTCTATCTATCAATGAGAACCGCATGAAAATCCGTTTTTAAGTTTGTACCGAAAAGGCAGACAGAGAGACGCGGCGGAGGACTTTGTTTTATAATATGTATACCATAATACCGTAGATTTTAATTTCTCGTCGACGTTAGAGGTTACATAATATGATTCTTCGTTTTTTTATTCATTATAGGTTTTACTTTATCCTTTTTAGCGATTGATCAAAATATTATCTGCTGCTAAATGATAGTGTGAAATATAGAGTGGGACTGGCTCTCAACTGTTTTTTTATAATTGTATCTCGGTAAAATGCCTGCACTATGCCTGATGGTAAGCACAGCACAATCCAAAAATAATAGCGACCACAGAGTGACACACTATCCATCGCCGGCCGCCGCTGTCATGTCGACCTGCAAAAAGCTGGATATGGACAGGCTCATCCCGAATCGCGACCTGCAGAAGCGAATCACTATGACGGGCTTTTTCGCTATATACATGGTGGTTGCGACCCAGTCAGGCTGTAAAACCCTACCCCCCCGCTTTCGCCATTGCCACGTTCGTTATTCAGCAGGGTGCACTACGCGCAGGTGAGGTTGGGTTGGGTGTCTCGATTCTTACGATGTTATTTGACACCCCTTACATCCCAAAGTTAAATCAAGATGAAAAATATAAAACACATGTTTGAGTCAATGAGCTACACAGGTTGGTACATATATGTGCTTTACTTATTCGTATATGTATGATTGGCTTACATAGTTAGTAAGATTCGTGTTGTTACATCCAAGGCAACATCCTAAGCTTAGGTTCGGCCAATTTGGCACCCTTGAGCTTGATGCCATGCAGCTGAGCGCCGTAAGCGCTCACCCCATTATTCCGGTGAAACTGTAAAGGTCCATTAGGCCAACATTGTTATAATCAGTTCGAAAAATAAGTATACTTTGAAAACCCTACTGATTTCCAATCAGAGAAGCAATTAAAATAACTAAATTTCCCATAATAAGAGTATTCAGTCTCAATGAATTCGGGAATTCTTTTATTTGATTCATTCGTCGATCTATAAATACGTATACTAATTTTAAAATTTGGTTTTTATTATACCACTGTGAGTCCCCGAATTGTCTACGAAATTTTATATAATACTTTCATTGGATATGTGACAAAGAGTATGAATTTAGTCTTGTTTAGACCATAATACGCGTTAAATTTTAGGATAAACTTCACTTGATTATCACTTTGAAACAAGGAGTAGAATTTTTTTACACAAGTTATTTGTCAGTTCCTACTATGATTTCATTCACGAGATCTTAAGTAATAATAAGTACATTGCTTGTGGATGACGTGTTAAGTTTCTATTTTAGAATCGTAAATTTACGTTATTTGATCCTTAGACTGTTATACAAAAACCAAAATAGCGCACTTAACGTCTCACAGCCGGTACACAAAAATGAGTGCATAATTTTGGAATATGCAGTGTTCCGTAGTTTTGTTATCTGTAATAATGTATATGTTATCACAAATCTTTTTGTTTTTATATTACTTTATCGTTTAAAAGGAATGTATCTGTCCACTAGTTTTCGTGAACGCATTTTTAAAAACGTTCGCAAGTGCTGCCCTCTAAGGCAACACAGTTAACTTTTGAATCTAGCAACATACAAAACCGCTCTGAGTGATCTGCGCTAATAAACATTTGCAAAACCGGTACAAATATCTAACAAACCATTAAAAGAAACCAAGTGCCAGTGTAAACTTGTTTCCTAATATTACAAAAAACCAGCGATCTAAGCCACGAACCAAGCCGGGGTACCCCGAAGAAGAGGATGTCCTAGTGCGGGTGAGTGGTGGATACAGTCCTCCTAAATTCATTTCCTATACATGCAGTCATTTCAAATAGTCTGGTATCGCTTGCGACCTTATAAATACAACTTTAAATCATTCAGGTAAGGTTGAATTTGCAAAATCCTAAGTTGATCGCATAACTACAACCGCGTATGTATATTGCGGAGTTTTTCCGGCCGGTTTTGAGCGTTACTTTTATTCGAGACTGTGTGTTTGCGGTTTTTATATGTCAAAGACCCTATATTGTATTATTATTTTAAATATAATATCTAGGTTACTTTACTTAACACTATTATAAGTTTTCCTATTACTTAACTTATTATATTGTGACCTTTTATTGCGTTTTTCTTTTTTTAATAAAAGTAATCCATCACAGCAATTATTAAGCTGATATTTAGACCTTATATTTTGTGTTATTTTTTAATAGTCTAATGTTAAAAATCAATTAGACATAGACGTACTAATCGAAATTACACAAAATAATTCCTTCATAATTATTTTGGCGCCTGACACATATTCCGAGCCATCTTGACGTAGAAATACAGTGTATTCTGAATGTTTCGTTCGTTCGTGTACGTACAGAATTTTATCACATTTGGTTCTCAGCCAAAGACTATAATTTCATGGGCGGTAGTCTCGTGTGGTGTCGCGGACATCGCGTCAATCAAGCGACGGTCCGGTCTACCGGACTGTGCCTGCCAATCTTGCATCTGCATTAACCTGATTTAAATCCAGAGTTTTTACGTTTTCGTAAAGTATATATGTCGTATACAGCATGAATAATATGAATTTTGACGAATTTTCATAATACTATTAAGTTTTCATCGTGCGGATGACGCACTGAGCGCGAGGAGTATTTTCATTTTTTTTTTTTTTGCTTTCTTTTATAATCTGGGATTATTGACTAGTCTCACGCAGGGCGTTTATTTTTGTGAATTAATTTTCACTTTGCGTTGTATCCATCACCCTGTACGTATTACACACTGAGTTGCGCTCTGTCAAGCGACACCTCATCTGTGGATTCACAGTCGTTTACTTTTTACACTTTTAATCAAAACAAAATATTAATAGATATAAATAAAATGCTTTTGAAATAAAACTTCTTTAGGCGCGACTAGGAGGTAACTGAACGACAATGCAACGGAAGTCCCTTACGGCAATATGGCATCACGTTTCTGTACCATCCGGTTTTTAAATATTTTTGATTTTGTCACTAAATAGTTTATAAACAAATCAATCAAATTTTTCTGAAAAAGAAACACAAAATAATTATTAAATTGAATAGTAATAAAACTTATACAATAGAATTAACTGTGTATATATAGGTGCGCGACCGTGCTGGCATCTGGCTTAAATGTAAGTAAGTAATAAATTAAATCAAAGCTTCATTATCTGTAGTGCCATCTATCAGCTAATTCGGAACTTAAATAAGACAGGAAATATTAGCAATTCTTTGTTATACAGTTAAAAAAATATACATCATCAATGTCGTTTAGGAGGAGTTCAGTTACATACACACGCACAGAAGAAATTTATATATAAAGATAAATAAAATGGACGAAAGTAAGACACTATTGTAGGATTTTCATTGCTAGCATATCATAACATTAGCCTGCAAGACCCACTGCAGGGCCATGTGCCTCTTCCTGAAGGAAGGTATGAACGAATTTAAATTCTCATATGATATATTTTATTTAACTTAATCGCCATGTCTTATAACGCCAAAGAAGTGTTACTTCAATCGCGTGTGATGGTTACACGCACTCATTTTTTTTACTCAAACATCAAGAGCTCGTCTAACAGTCCGTTAATTGTTCGTTTGTATAAAGCCCCTTGTGAAATCTTGTGAGTTCGCGTTGTTATTATAGCGTTTGACCACAATATCACCTGATGTTCGATAACGTCGTCGTTCAATAACTAACATATAGTTGGCCAAAATGGTAAACTTAAGAGGAACTGGCTCTCAAGTATGTCTATCGGAATGTACCGGTAAAGTGCTTAGCGACTGATTTCAACCTCGACGATGATAGCTAGGCCAGACAAATTTCATAGAATCTCCTAATACCATACTATGATTTCATCATTAGGTTTTTCTTTGCTTAAAACTCTGGCTCATAAGATTCGCACTTACATCAATTGGTATATATTGTATCCAGAAGCGCAATCACTGATCCCTCACTGTTTTAATATTCACATACACATACAGAATTTAGTTATAGCATAACAAATAAATAACAGTTCCATATTATTACGAGGGTTGAGCTTTGTACGTTCGCTTTACTAGCTACTTTCAAGTTAGAAAAATGTCGCCAAACGCTTATAGGTGTGTTCCGTCAGCTGCGTGCTTATGGACTTCAAAACTACCACTGATTTGGACAACCCAGTCATCGAGAAGAACCGTAAAGAAACGCGATTTGGATGCACAGAGATAGGCGGCAATTCCTAACATCACTGTAGTTTACATATTGACTCTATAATAGTCTTCTGATACCAAGACCCGCTTGACATGGTGCTTAAAATTACAGTCCGGTAAATCGGTAATATGCTTACTGAAATCCTGAAACTTAATCCTTAATGATTTGCGAGGTCCAAAATTTTATATTGCTCGAGGTGTCCGATTTTGTGATAAACATATGGTCTACTTCAGCTGCCCTCCCACACAGAAAAATACAATAAGATATTAAGCTATGTAAGCGAAGTAGACTAACGCCAACAGTGACATTATCTGTTAACTGGCGAATCTTAGTTATTGCGAATGTAGTAGAACTTCTCAGGTCTGCGCTATTTCCCTTTCTTAGCTTAACCAACGTAACGTGACCAATAAACTTAATATTATCCTACATCCATAATAACTGACGATCGTTCAAGAATTTGTACAACATTTCGGAATGTATTCAGGAGTTGGCAGTCTGTTATTCCTTTACACACGTGTGTGGTATCGATGCACGGTGATTGTATCACTGAACTGGGCCGTGACATCATACCTTGTGCCAGATTCGATTGCGTTTTTAACCGCTGACGCATTGTTCCGGTCTTACTAATTTATTTTATGTAGGTTGTTTATGTTCCCTCGCGTAACTAAGGGTGTTGTTAACTATGGTATATTGTTTTATGATGTCATAATCCTCAGTAATATTATAAATGCGAATGTGAGTTTGTTTGTTACGATTTAGAGAAAAGAACAAAGAAAAGGACATAAGGTCCTGAAAGGCAAGTCAAATATTTCTAAGCTAAGTGAATTCTTTTGTCGGTGGTAGAGCCAAGCTGAAGCTTTTACTAGTTTGACCATGAATGGGTCGATTCGCCCGGGGTAGTATTACCACCCTCTCAAAGAATACCGACGTGAAGTAACAGAGCTTGCATTGTTGCCTTTCGTTCGGTCGAATCCTAATGTTCGGTTGAATCGTATAGAAGTACTGCAGCTGCATTTAGTGGCGAGTTTTACGACAATGGATAGCATAGAAACTTCTGTGAAAAAATACTTATGCGTGCCGAATTCCCATGGTATTGGAGTTTATAAATCTTAGATAGTACACCGACATCTTGTGTACATATAATACTAGCAGGCCCGGCAGACGTGCCCTGATTATAAAAACAAACCTTGACAAATTATATACGAAAACGTTCCTTCGAATCACTTTATCCACTGGTGAAAACCGCATGAAAATCCGTTCAGTAGTTTTTGAGTCTATCGCGAACAGACAGACAGGCAGACGCGGTAGGGGGCTTTGTTTTATACTATGTAATGATAATGAAGTACTACATGTGATTTAGTACAAAAATGATACATATAAATCTAACGTGTTTGTACTTTTTAGATTTTTGTGAAAAAAATTGTTTAGATGTCTAAAAATAAGTAATAAAATACAGAATGAGCGTTTCTGAGATGAATTTAAACGTACAGTAAAACGGTTGGGTGCGAGTTGCTACCCAATGACTCCACCAGAACGATTTACTTGCCTTGAAAGCTTTATATCAAACGCCTCATTTGTTTAAATTCATACTTTCGAGATGTTGTTCCGTTCATACGTATAGAAATAAGCCCGTGCCTGAGGCAGGGCTGACTGCTATTTTTAGTACCACGCTTATATCCTTACAGTCAAATATAACAAATAATTTTATCTGAAACTGTTTTTTACATAGGTTCCACGCGTATGAAGTCGCACAATTAGTCTTTAATAAGTATCAAACTTTCCCGCTGAAATCTCGAATCATTTCTTGTAGTATATTTGTTAAAAGAACAAGTCACCGACAAACACTAGTATAAGTTTCAAATAATATTTTGTTACGTATATGTAACACGATACGGAAATTTCGAGAACGCGTCATTGAGAACGTATTATTTACACGTATTATTTAGTTTCGCAATATATTTTAATTGAATGACGTTCGTAAGTATTTAATAATTGTTCGTATGCATATTTGCTTTCACTCGTATATAATTGATATTTTTTGTGATTTCCAATTTATTTCAATTTTAAAAAGGCAAACGCATTCTTTTAATATTATTCTGTTTTTTTTTCATAATATAGAAGAGAAACGAGCATTCTTACTATTTGATTGGAACATACTAGCTGTGCCCGCGACTTCACCCGCGTGTAACCCACGGCCGTCACTAGAAGGGAGGCATTGTGGTGCAATTCCCTACCTTGAAATCACAATGCCCTACCATAAAAATACTAACAAATAAGAGAAATTGCTATATAATTAAATGATTTGTACATAGTTTGAGATTTAAAAAAATGTACCGATAGGTATTTAAACTTTTCCCAACAGAACACAATTTATGGCATTCGAAAGCCGATGAATTATGATTATTTTTTAATTCCGCCCTACCTGTAACCAATGCCGCCCTACCTCAAATTCGACTCAAGCTACAGCCCTGGTGGAACCTTATGTAAAAATGTCTAATTAAGTCATCTGAATGTAGTATTTACTTACTACTTTTCTCTCGTACTTAAGTCGCGTCGTCATTAAAAGTACAATAACTTTTGATAGAGTTTTGAAACAAAAACAAAATGTTACTCAAAGATATACTTTATGACTTTCCTGAAGAGGTTTTATCTTATAAGCAGTATTTTAGCAGTGACGCGTATTCATACAAATAGACAGACAGACAGACAGACATTCCTAAAAAGTGATTAAAACGTATTTTATTATTTACTCTTAGACATCTTAAACATTATTTTTACAATAATCTAAAAAGTATAGACATGTTAGATTAATATTTCTTTTATATGGTGTAGATATTGTTTTTTTCTGGCAACCAATCGTCTAGTAGATTAATACTGCCATTGCCGAGTAGGTAATGATGAACG